>KN485223.1:0-37327 GCA_000787095.1 Periophthalmodon schlosseri | reverse complement strand
TTGCTCTGTTGTTTATCCACCACCACAATGTCCGGCTGGTTCGCCATCACCATTCTGTCACTCTGTATCTGGAAGTCTCACAGGATCTTGGCTCGGTCATTCTCCACTACCTTTGGAGGTGTTTCCCACCTTGACCTTGGGGTCTCCAGTCCATACTCTGCAAAGATGTTTCTGTACACTATGCAAAATCGAAATCTTACATACAATTACTTTAACTAACTCTTCTGAAAACAAATTTCCCTGTCACAGAACACTTGACTATGACTCATTAAAGAGGGGGTATTTTACTTCTAGCATATTAACTGGCAACACATAACATATTTAGATCACCATGTTACCTTTTATTGTTTTGAAAAGGCTATATTTGCCGAAAACAACATATTAACATGTTTAATAAGTTTCACTTTAGTTTTTGACGCTCTGAGTCTCCCCTCCCTTTGCTCCCGGCGCTAAGTCACTCCACCTTCAGAGCGCTATCACAACACAATCAGTGTGCTTCCCGCTAATGCAACTACCGCACATCGCATCAGGTTTGTCAAGTTGTTATGTACAGTTTTGCATCATGTTTTTGTATATTTATGGAGAATTGTGATATGGGAGCATGGGTGACGGTGGCTTGTGGGCTGGGGCTAGGGCCCGGGAGAGATTACAAAATTACTGAAACATGCATGGATGACATCTAAAACCTCTTCAGGCATGTTTTTGACAACGTGGTAGAAACATGAAAAAAACCATTTTGCATAATACCCCCTCTTTAATTGTAACAGTGGGGAGTAATCCTCAAATGTAAGCTCAGTGTCTTTTTTTTTTTTGCCAGACACCAATGCAAAACATGTCCAGCTCCTCTGAGCAGTTTGACAGCTGAGTACTACTTTTTCTGAAACAGGGTGTTGAAGATGACATGTCTCTTTCACTGCTGGAAATCCAAGTTGAAAGAGTCCAGATAAAATAGCTGGCATTATTTCCTCATTGGTGCCTGAGTGGTCTTCAATGAGTGACCTTCTGAGAGAGTGAGATAGACTGCTGCTGTCAGAGCCTTAAACCCCCATTGAATCTTGATTGTAATGCTTTGATGGATAATTAGCTAATGGCCGTTGCAAATGTATTTCTATGACAGTGTATTCATATCCCAAAGATGACAGATCACCGACAACGGGCCAAATGTCAAGTAAATGTCAGAATAAAAGAGAGGAGAGGTTGGGAAGGAGGCCATTTTGAGTCTGGCCAACAGGGCAGTTATGTTTGACAGCCTATCAGAGAACGAATCAATCAATCAAGCATTTACAAAACCCTATTTGTTGGTGTTTGTTGGTGTTTGGTGAGATTACGCAACAAAATTAAGAATAAAGGCT
This sequence comes from Periophthalmodon schlosseri, assembly GCA_000787095.1. Taxonomy (NCBI): domain Eukaryota; kingdom Metazoa; phylum Chordata; class Actinopteri; order Gobiiformes; family Gobiidae; genus Periophthalmodon; species Periophthalmodon schlosseri. The sequence goes on along the minus strand of KN485223.1, from coordinate 35,975 downwards.
GACACACACCAAGACACTTGACACTTATTCGCGATAAAGTACCACAATAGGTACATTGTAGAATTCCCAAAGCTTAAAATTGAGCTGGAATTTTAAGCTCAATTTTAGGCTTTGGGAACCATGCTAATTGATATGTGTAGCACTGTGAATTGATCTATTAAAATGACTGGATAAGGCATTGCTAGCTTAGACCTATTGAGTTGCATTAGTGCCGCTCATTGGTACTGCAGCGCAAAAATCCCTCCTGCCCAGAAAGCCTTTTTCTCATAGAGCGCAATATAAACACAATCTGCTCGTGTTCGGCTGACCGGGCACCTGCAGCTTTCACAAAGGTTGGATTTGCTGTAAATTCATACTTATTCCCAGCTCAAAGTCCTTTTCAATTAGCAACGGCTCGCTGCATGCACACCCATTGACTTGAGCGGCCATGTTTAGGCCCCGGGGGTTGACTGAGTTCTACACATTTATCAATCTGGAACGGTTCTCGCTGAAAGTGTTCGGGAAAAGGTGTAATGCCGTGATGAATATTTGAAAATGATTGGTCAAAGTATCACAACAGTGGAATGTCGGTTTCTGTTCTGTTGCATGAGGAACAGGCACAGAGGCACGGGAATCGTTCTGTAGATCTTTATTGTCGGTTACAGCAATGCAGTCGGCTTCAGCAAAATTCAAAGCAGAGTCTAAAGCGGAGTCAAGTGAGTAGAGTCTAAAACAGAGTCTAAAGCAGAGTCTAACAAGGTGAGATTGCACCAGTGTTTCATAACCCACACATTCCTGTATGAAAGGAGGCTACAGTGAAGAAACTTGGCCTTACCCTAAATGACCAGAACGTAGCTGCTATCCTCCCTTATCCTTCCTTAGGCAAGGCAAGGCAAGTTTATTTGTATAGCACAAGGTAATTCAAAGTGCTTTACAGAATAAGAAAGACATTAAAATCACAATACAAGAAGTCAAATCATAAATAATCACAAATAATCATCATAAAATTAACATTAAAGGATAAACGTACAGAATAAAAACCTTTCAGTCATATGCACAGCTAAACAGAACTGTTTAGTGAACTGTGCATATGACTGGGAATGCATGGGAAACAGAACGTTTTTCACCTTTGTAAGAAAGTAAGCAATGTATTATATTTGTATATTGTTCACAGGAACAAGCTGAAAAATCTAACTTTTGTTAAATCCAGTTGAGAGAAAAGCAAAGACATATTCCCTGTCCACAAATGCACAAAGTGTTTCCCTCTGCACATTTTTCACAAATTAAATAGTCCATATTTTTGCTGAAATAGGCTGAAGTACGTCTGTCGGCGTATATGTTTGTTTTGGTTCACTTGGACGCACAGAATCCATCTTGCAAATTCTATGGTATAGGTTAACATACTGTTTAACTGTCAGACTGCAAATTTGCTGACCTGCTTTATAGTTAATACCTCTACAATTACTGGACTTACCCAACGTATTATCTGTCACAAATAAACTAAAGGGAAATGTTTTCTTTTCACAATAGCCTCAGAAAGTGGTGCCATTATTCATTTCTAAAGACGTAATTGTTGTCACTTGAAAGGAGTTTAAATTGTAAAACTATTACGGCAAGTTTCTGGAGCCAGTCTCTTAACAAATAAAGATATTTGTGGATCATAAGTTTTGTGGGTCATAAGTTTTGGGTATTTCTAACAGCATAGGCCCCTGCCCTCCATCTGAAATCATCAAATTCTAGAACATGAACACAACCTATTGACACGCCTGCATTTAGACCTTCAAAGTAGGAGAGAATGGCTCACTAGGAAATATCTATCCTGTATGTCAGTTACATGTGTATTTATTGCTCAAAATACCTTGAAAAACATGAATTCTTACTTGGAGCGGGGTCACCTCTCCACAGATCTGACGCGTAAGCTGACCAGGTGGCAGCAAATGCTTATCTCCATGGAGATACATGCGTAGGTGGCAGACCTTCCACCAGAAAGGTTAAAGTACCTGTGGTAAATATTTATCATAACTTTACATCAGTCAAGCCGCAGTTTGTGAAGAAAAAATTAAAAAGAGCTGAGTTCTAAAAACGAATCCCTCTGTGTCACAAAATTTCATCCAAAATTCAGGGACAAATTCCATACAAGGAGCACAAGTTTAGGACTGTTTGAACATTTTTAACAAAATGAAGGAGTGGTCATATATTTTTAAAAGTCTAATCATAACTATTGTGTAAATTAGACAAGCTTTTGTGTACAATACGGTTGCTAGGTAACAGTTGGAATTACCTCGTTTGTCACATGTTGTGCCCACTGTCCAACCAGAAAGTAAAATGATAAAGATCATCAAACAAAAACTAGGCAAGAATTTTTAAATATAATGATGTTTACTACGTTTTAGTGAAATCTGTAGTCTGACCCGTCATGCGCACTTTAAATAGCACAACTTATTTTCCATGTATGGTAATGCGCACCACAACGTCGTTAAACTACCAGATTCCACACGTGTCTATGTAACACCAGCGTTTTCTCTTAGTCCCGATCATTATAACATGTCCCTGGGATAGTTCTATACGTCTCTTTGATTGACAGCTCCGCTCCTGTCTGCAGCCGTGGCAACCAAACATCAGGCAGCGTCTCAAGGCTGTGCACAAATCGCTTTGGTGACAATTATATTTCATCACTGCACCTTTTGTTATTCTAATGTTCTTCTCGCCCGCTGAATATTGCGTTTTGGTTTGGGATTTGTCCGCTGTGGCCTGTCACTCCTGTCAGGTTGTAGACGGTTTGTGTCCCTCAGAGAATTCTCTTATGAACAACTCCGAGTGAGGAAATGCAGGTTGTTATGACTGATGCGTTTGTTAAAGCGGACCTATTACGCAAAAAAATCGACTATTTAGAGGTTTGAATCATGTTATAATTGTTTCCCTTCTCATTTACCCTCTGAAGCTGTATTTAGAGTGATTCATGCATGTTTGAGTAATCTTTATTCTCCTGTGTTCAAGACATCATTTTTGCGATCAACCTAATTTTCACTGACACCGGCACACGCCCACTAATCTGTGCTTACTTTGTTCTCCAATTTCATTTTCTTAGTCATTTTTCTTAGTCATTTTCTTAGTCATATGCATAGGCTCTTTGCTGTGATGACGTTTATGGGGACGTCAGTGCCTATTGGGCACCACAGTTTTCTAACACTTTAGCCAGCAGACTTGTTGCTTTTATTAAATAGTTTTAGATGAATATTGCGATTTAAAATGCCCAAATTTATAACATAAAAATCCCTGGGTGTCATAGATTCTAACTATATTGAGCTCAATGTCTGTGTAATCCTTCAGTCGTCCAGGTATGATCCATAGTAAAAGAAAAATATAAAATCTATCAACTGGACGTTTTGCTGCTCATCCAAGCTGCTTCTTCAGTTCTGGTCAGATCACTGGTGGACACTGCCTTATATCTATCTGAAGAGAGGAGCTAACTACACTGAAACTGTTTGTAGGCTAGGTCTACTGAGCTACACTAAGTGTGCATCTGGTTTGTGAAGTTGTAGTGTATTGTTTTACATCATGCTTTTGTATATTTATGGAAAATTGCCATGTGGGAGCATGGGTGACGTAGGCTTGTGGGCTGAGCCTTGTACAGGCTCATACTGCTAACTTTGTGCAAGATATGCTTTGGAGTTAAAGGTGCAGTATGTAACTTTTCTCATGGAGGGTCCAGTTTGTCCCCATAGATATGTGATTGCTTTACCAGGAATATTCTACAATATGCCATTTTAATTATCTCTCCGCATGGAGACAAGCAGGTGATGCCACCAGGCCAAGTTAATGGTCAGGTCTGTGGAGAGGTAATCCCGCTCACAGTAAGCATGTTTTTTAAAAAAAAAAAAAAAAAAAAGAATATTAAAAGTTTGAAAGCTCAGGGCTAATCAGCTATGTGGTAACTAATGACCACATGTCCTATAATTTTATTAAAAATCTATTCTGTTATTAAAGTTATTTCAGCATTTTGCCAAAGCTTGCATTTAAAGTGTGCTGTTTGAACTTAAAACAACCGCGTTATGGATATAGCTGTTTAGCCACATAGCTGGTTAGCCTCTGCAATGCCTTTGAACTCTTAACATTTGATTTTTTTTAGAAAAGCCTATGGGAAAAATTAATGGAAAATGTACTTATTACTTTCGCGTCCACTTTAACATCAGTATGGATGTTAAAGTGGGCACGACTGTTAAGCTCCATTACAATCAGTGTACTACTGCACATTGCATCTGGTTTGTGAAGTTGTAGTGTATTGTTTTACATCATGCTTTTGTATATTTATGGAAAATTGCCATGTGGGAGCATGGGTGACGTAGGCTTGTGGGCTGAGCCTTGTACAGGCTCATACTGCTAACTTTGTGCAAGATATGCTTTGGAGTTAAAGGTGCAGTATGTAACTTTTCTCATGGAGGGTCCAGTTTGTCCCCATAGATATGTGATTGCTTTACCAGGAATATTCTACAATATGCCATTTTAATTATCTCTCCGCATGGAGACAAGCAGGTGATGCCACCAGGCCAAGTTAATGGTCAGGTCTGTGGAGAGGTAATCCCGCTCACAGTAAGCATGTTTTTCTAGGCATGTTTGTCTTTTAGCTATGTAAAAACTATGTATAATTTAATGCCATACTGTGTAACATTCCGGGCAAAGCAAAAACATCTACAAGGCGAAAAGCTACATAATGTTCAGACCCGGGGAACAAGAATACACATTCTACACAATAGCCAAACAAGACAGGCCCCAAAACAGTTCCTTGGGAGATCCTGCTGGACTGTGGGGATTTTATTCCTTTTTAATCCCCAAGATTGTGAGAAAGAAAAAAATTTTGAAAGAAAGAAAATTTTATACAAATAAAATGAGCGGACTTGGAGAGAATGGTGAGTAAAACTCAAATTGCTTTAGAATTGAGTCAGTTATTCAGGAATGATTTGACTCATTTAGGCCTGTAGTCCTTTAGCTGTTTAGTCAACCAAAATTTGCATTAGTCGACTGATTTTATTTTGATGGATAGACAGGTTAGGTTAGTGAGTGAGTTAATATAGAGTTGAATGTGTCTTTATATAAATACATTGTTTCCTAGTACTTTTTTCTGCGTAAATAGTAGTTTTTCCTGAGCAGTTGTAAGTTAATTTATCAGCAGGACATATCTTTAGTCGACCAAGAATTTCTTTTGTCGTCTACAGCCCTAAACTCAATAAACAATACTGCCCTTTTCTTTATTAAAACCACAGTATGTAAATTTTTTGCCAAAAAATAGATTAAACTAAAATCCTGTTTTTTTTTTCATTATTGATGTTTTTATTGCACTGAGAAACTTAGAAAAACATATGTCCTTACTGTGAGTGGGATTGCATCTCCAGAAACTTAACCTAATACTCATTTAATAAAATATATACAATGAATAAACACATACAATATCAACTATATCTCAGCTATTTAGGTTTGTACAATAGACCCCAGACAGTGCTCTCTGCCCCGTTCCAGACTTGTTCTTCTGTGTGTGTGTGTGTGTGTGTGTGTGTGCGTGCATGTTTGTGTCGTTTGCAGGAGGTTGCATCAGTCCTTTGCGGCAGGCTTGTGTCAGGACCGTGCCCCGGGGGCGTCAAAGTTTGATCAGAGACCACTGAACCTTGATTCGTCCTCCGTCCAAACTGCTTCTGTCTGACTTCAAGACAATAGTGTGTGACAATAGACTGGAACGTTATTTTTTATAACTAATGGGAAAACTTAGCTGAGTTAGTTACAGTAGTGGGTAGTGTGGGAGAGTAGTAGTAGTTACTAGGGCCCGACCAATATATATCAACTGGTCAATATTATCATTATCGGAGATGGGCACTTGGAGAAATATCAACTATCGGCCAAAATCTAACTGATATGGGCCGATAGTCCCCGTGGGCATGTTATACCTCATTATAGGCAAGGCAAGACAAGTTTATTTGTATAGCACGATTCATACACAAGGTAATTCAAAGTGCTTTACAGAATAAGAAAGACATTAAAATAACAATACAACAAATCAAAACATAAATAATCACAAATAATCATCATAAAATTAATATTAAAGAAGAAGGAGGAGAATGCAGAATAAAAACCTTTCAGTCACATAAAGCTTATTATAAAGCTTAAACTATATGTTGCAGTCATTTAATATGATTTACAGACAGACAAATGTCCTAATTATGTGGCGCCGCATCAATATTTATCTGTGGAGTAGTTTGTGTGTGTGTCTGTGATGCCGTCAAAGCAGCATGAACAAAAATACACTCATGGTAGTATTTGAAACAAACAACTACACTAGGTTCATAAAAACTGATTTAGCATATGACTTCTTTAAGGCAAGGCAAGTTTATTTGTATAGCACAATTCATACACAAAGTAATTCAAAGTGCTTTACAGAATAAGAAAGACATCAAAATCACAATACAACAAATCAAAACATAAATAATCATCATAAAATGAACATTAAAAGAGGAGAGAGCAGAATAAAAACCTTTCAGTCATATTCACAGCTAAACAGAACTGTTTTGAGTCTGGATTTAAACACTGTCAAAGTAGAGGCTTGTCTCACATCTTCAGGAAGACTGTTCCAGGTTTCAGCTGCATAAAACTCAAACGCTGATTCCCCATGTTTAGTCCTGACTCTGGGCACCAGCAGGAGGCCGGTCCCTGAAGTCCTCAGAGTGCGAGATGGTTCATATGGCACTAACATGAGCACTTAAGTACTAACACAGCTGTATGAAACTTACCCCATACACACACATAATAGCACTCTGGACTGTCAGCTGACCTGGACACATCTCACAGTGGTGCTAGCTTCTTTCTACTCCTCTGAAATGAAACCCCCCATAAGAGCGCGCGCCTCTGCATTTATGTGCTTGGAATATATTTTTGTTTGTGCGGGCAGACAGAAGAGCATGGCCCGGCTCCAGGACTCCATTTGGCAGCCTCTCCGAATAAGGACTGCATATTAACACACCAAAGCTAATTATTTATAGCGATGTGGAGCGCTTGAGGAGATACAGCTAATGAGAAAGTGCGGAGTAAATAACGGACACACCAGACACACCAGACTCCACGTTTAAATCTGAGAATATATGTAGCTATAGGCCCGACCGCAGCCAGTGTCTATATCACTGCGTGGAGATGGGATGTGAGTTGTGTGTTTGCAAGTCGGTGGAATAAACTTGGATGCAACCCATCAATCTAAGAAAGTATTCCAAACTAATTTTCTAGGAAGATATGTGTCCTCGGCATTTGATCTGTGGTTAAAGGTGCAGTACCTGAAGTTTATGGTGTAAAAAATGTGAAAAACAGAACTGATTCATTTTAAAGGGTTTGCAGTGGTCCAAAGTTATTCTTAGAGGAGCCACTTTTTAGGTTTTTTGTCAACAATGTCAAATCTAGATAAAATAAAACACTCTATACTAATTTATTAAAAGCGCTCTCTGACACATAGTTTATAGTTTTAGAGAAATTAGCTTTCAAAATAAAAAAAAATAAAAGATTTTGGCTCAACTTACCCCACTTGCGGGGAAAGCTGAGACAGGTCTTGGGGTAAGTTGAACCACCATATTAAACTTGACCTTTGGACAAAAATGAATAGTGTACTAAGTGTTCCAAGTGTTCAAGTTTTTTACAGAAAAAAAATAAATACAATATGTAATATTTTTGTTAATATGCAACCCCAGAATACCATTTTTTTTGTTTTGCTTTGTTTTTTGTTTTTTGTTTACCTAAAATATGCTCATGTTAATCATCTAAATATTTTCAATTAACTTGTTTTTTTTTTTTTTTACCAAACTCAGACACTTAAGGTTAACCTGTAAAAATATATTAATTTATAAGTATTCATTTATTTTGACTATACCCCACAGCAGTGCCAGAAAGTGCCAGACTTTGCTGTCACGGTCATGCTGACAACAACTAGCATGCTAACCTGCATTTCCTGACTAGCAGACAATAAAACACTTTATAATTAGATGCAGACAGTACACAGCAGACTTATTTGGACCTCAAGAGCTGCTTATGCAATATGTCTGTGATAGAGCAAGACCAATTTTGCTCACATACATGACTACATGGACGAGTATAGGGCATGGAAGCCTTTCTGAACAGGAAGTACGAGCACATAAGTCCTGTGCTCAGGTCTCTGCGCTGGCTTCCTGTGGCTCAGAGAATAGACTTTAAAGCAGCTCTGCTTGTGCACAAGTCTCTCCATGGCCTAGCACCAAAGTACATCTCCCACATGTTAGTGTCATATGAACCATCTCACACTCTGAGGACTTCAGGGACCGGCCTCCTGCTGGTGCCCAGAGTCAGGACTAAACATGGGGAATCAGCGTTTCAGTTTTATGCAGCTAAAACCTGGAACAATCTTCATGAAGATGTGAGACAGGCCTCTACTTTGACAGTGTTTAAATCCAGGCTCAAAACAGTTCTGTTTAGCTGTGAATATGACTGAAAGGAGATTTTAACCATGTGTTCTCTTATTATTAGATTATGTAACGTTATATTTTGATTGAGCACAAATTTCACCTACCCACTTCTTTACAATTATTACCTACATTTATTAAAAAAAAAAAATTGGGACTAAACACATAAACTACACCCACAACCACATTTCAAATAGAGCTGCTAAACTGGACAGTGCCCAATGGACTAAAGAAAAGAGTGGGGGGGGGAACAGTGTGATTGGTCTAACAGGTATCCACACTCCAAACTCCGCCCCTGTAGCCAGGTGTTTGTAATCAGAAACACCTGGCTGTAATCGGTTGTGTGTGATGTCACCAACTACAAATACTTGCTGTGGCCACTGGAGGCAGCACTCACTTTTTTGGACCATAAAGCTGCAAATATACCTAGTTTGCACTGAAACAGGCATAAAAAGACTAGGAACTAATAGAAAATGGATTTAGTGTTTAGTTCCACTTGAAGACTCCAACTTATTTGTATTGAGTGAAAAATGTCACATAGCCATTTTTCACTAATAAAAACACATATATAAAAATTTGTTGTTTGCAGCTCCACTGTTTTGAACAGGTAGTCAATGGACCTGTTTATATTATTATACTGTTTTAGATCAATATTACTATGTGCAATGAATGTGATTTTAATGTCTTTCTTGTTCTGTAAAGCACTTCGAATTTCTCTGTATACAACTTGTGCATACATGCCTTGCCTAAATACATTGTTTAAATCCATATGTTTGCCCATTTATCTAAACTTCAGAAAGAACTCTGCTGCTGGGATGTTATAATATAGTGTTTTGGGGATTCAGTCTGATGTCTTCAGATTGAGATGGTTTGGACAGAGAAGGGACAGTAGATATATGAGTAGGCTGAGGTTAGAACTGCCAGGTGCTGTCAGGAGCAAGGATATTAGAGATTCATTGAAAGAGTTACTTTGACAGAAAACGTTGCAGGGTTAGCTTGGCGGTGGACGAAAAGAAAGTCATTCCAGGAAACTTGTGTATATTTAATTTATAATACAGTTTCTTGAAAATACTCTTTGGACTTTGGTCAGTTGAAATTCCTGTGGGAGTCTGGTGAAAGTGCGTAAGGCCAATGCTAATGCCACAAATATTTAGCCTCAGCAAACTTGGTGCCGACAGCCGTTGACACTAGCATTAGCGTTGCTGTATAGACTCTGTCAGTGTTTTAACAGGCTTAACACGGACTTCCATCACAGGCACACAGCAATGTAAACTGCTCTCATCAGCTTTTGACTGGAACTCTGCGCTGGACAAGTGCACAGCAGCCGTATGCAGTTTGTTGACAGAATTGGAGAGCTCAGTGCACAGTAAACAGTGCCGCTGATACCATTACGACCAGCCCAGCACAACACATTCACCTTAAAAAAGACTTTTCAAAGCCTGAGATCTGGAGATGAGTCCAGAGACTACGAATACAAATAATACCGGTAATGTGAGAGAGATCTGGGGGCAACAATGGCTCAGTGGTTAGTGCAGTGGTCCCCCAACCCGAATGTCGTAGGGTCGATTTCTGCTTGGACCAAGTTCTGTCATTGTGTCCTTAGGCAAGACCCTTCACCCACATTGCCTAGTATGCAAGTGGTGTGTGCGTGAATTATTGGTACAGCTACAGTAGTATCTTACCATCATATCATCAGTATGTAGTGAATGAATAATGACTACAGTGTAGTGCCCATTACAAGTGTATGTTTTTGACAACATGTTTTAAACTGCTAATTTCCCTACGCAAGCAGAATAGAGCAGAAACAACACAATGTACATTTCAAATTAGAAAACTTTTAGAAAAGTGTTGGGGATTAAATGGATAATCTTTGAAGTGCTAATAAGTGCAAAATATTGAAATGAGCTTTATCACCTTTAATAACATTTAATAGGCAGGAACTGATAAAAAAAAAAGTGTAATTGCATTGTTTTTGGTGAAATTAGCACTTTCAAAACAAAACAATAAGTAGAATATTAGTTATTTTAGAAAAGTACAGTTTCTCTCTGTTTACTAATATTGTCAAATGATACCAAAAATGCAAGAATATTACAATAAACACCTATAACTGAATAAATACTGTCATACTGTAGGATAGTCCAGGTAAAGCAATAACATGTTCATGGAGACAAACAGAAAAGTTACACAGTATACCTTTAAATACCTACAACGAGTTTCCTTTTCCAAAGTTTAAAAACAACCTCAGGAGACCAAAGTGCTGTACAGGTAAACGTATACATAAGGCAATACAATAGTATAAATACACAAAAATACAGTACAATATTAAAGAAAAAAATACTACACAAGATGACCTTGTCTACGTTGAATTAAAAGCCAAAGCTAAAAAGTATTTTTCACAGGGCACCAGCCACACATCCACACAGGCTGGAGACTGTTGCTGCTGTTTCCTCAAAGTGAGTCTGAACAGGACAGAGTTGGAGTACATTTTGAGAAGCAAGAAATATCCAATAAATTGCAGTCACGACTAAGGTATCGCAATTTTAGATGGAAGGCAGGAGCTCATATAGAGTTGTTAAGTGAAGATGTCACTTCCGGGTCCAACCAGAAACTTAAGCCAAACCAAAAAAGTGTGTTTTACTTTAGTTTTAAACTCCTCTACAACTGAACCAAACATGAAAATGCAGGCCATTCTACAGTTTAGAGGCCACCACTTAAAAGGCTCGGTCTCTTCTGGACACAAGCCTGGACTTGGGAAGAACCAGGATGATCTGATCTGCAGATCTATGGGCTCTGGGAGGAGAGCGAGGCTGCCGCAGCTCAGACAGGTACACTGGAGCCAATGAGTTCCACCATTTAAAAACAATTAAAAATGTATCTTAAACATAACTGAGCCAGTGCAAAGAGGAGAGAACAGGCGTAATGTGTTCCCATTTTCTTGTGCCTGTCAGTAGACACCGGAGATGTCTGTGTAATCCCTCAGTCGTCCAGGTCTGATCCATAGTAAAAGCCAAAGTTAAATCTGTCAACTGGACAAAAAGTTGTCCTTTGGGTGGACCAGTTTCTGTCTTACTTTAAGACAGAAACTGGTCAAAGAAGCAATTTTTGTTAGAAAAGACAATCCTTCCTTGAACAGGAATGGGGGCCTTAGACATCACCTGGTCCCAATATATAACCCCATCCTCAGACCCAAAGCGAACAAAGGAAACAAAGAGAACAATAGAACTAGCCAGGGCCATTAAGGCTGAATGTAGGCTCATAAAGCTGAAACTGTAAAACAATAGCTGTTTACAGTTTCAGTGTAGTTAGCTCCTCCCTTCAGATAGATATAAGGCAGTGTCCGCCAGTGATCTGACCAGAACTGAAGAAGCGGCTTGGATGAGCAGCGAAACATCTTCACTCTTACAACTTTTTGTCCAGTTGGCAGATTTAACTTTGGCTTTTACTTTAGACACCGGAGAGTTTTGAACCAGTTGCAATAGTTCAACCGTGATGTGATAAAAGAACGGATGGCTTTTCTAAAGTCATTTTTTGTAAGATACAATTTAATTTTGGCAAGAAGCCTGAATAGGAAGTAGCTTGCTTTTACAACAGCACTAATTTGTCTGTCATTTAAAATGAGTCAAAAATCACACCAACATTTTTAACACAAGGGCTGCAATATAATGTAAGTGGCCTAACAGCACCGGAATAGCAAAAGACGAGCATGTCCGTATGCATTGTCTTCTCATATAGATAAGCCAGTACCTCTGTCACAGCCCTTCACGGCTCAGTTCAAATGATTCCTTACTTTTTCTTTGCTCTGTCTCTTTATATAGCCTATTCTTCTCGTTCACCTCTTAGTCTCTTTCCTCTAATTTACTTTTTCCAATGCATTATGCTAAATTATGGTAATCCAATTCAATAGAAGTAAGCAGTAGACCCCTGTGGTCAGTTTTATATTCACATCCAGAGACTGGCTCCATGTTCGAGAGTTCTGCAGAGATGTATCCCAGCCACGTGGCCTGCAGTGTCAGTGCTATAGGAGCCGTTCAGAATAACCCTCTAAAATACCAGATGATAAGACTCTACTAGAAATGCAATTATAAAGTTCCTCTGTACTGTACTTTCTTAAGACTAGGGTGACCAGATTTTCAAAATTCAAAACTGGGACACAGCCGGGTTGGGATGGTTGGTATAAATAAAATAGTGAATAAAATAGTGATAATCTGAGGGACTTCTGTTGGTGCATTATTAATATATTTTTTGCCTTATGGTCATTTTCAACCAGTGTTCTGCTTGTATTTTAGCTAAACAAATGATAACACTGTTGGCAAGGCTCCGATTTGTCAAAAATAGGGACAGCTGGGACATTTCTTGAATAAAACTGGGACAAATCAATGTTTTGTTTTTTTTATGAATCTGCTGGAACAGTTCTGGGTAAACAGGGACGTCTGGTCACCCTATCTTAGACCAAACCCATTCACTGCTTAAGAATAGTTACCTCCACCATCTGCTTCCAGTGAAAAAGGCCCACTTCATGATACCGCTTAGCAAAAGTTCCATCCATATGTGTTATGCCAGTCCTACCTAAAGTAAATCCATATTTGAAGATTAGGTGGTGGACAATAGGTTACAGGTGGAAGAGGAGTCCTAACTGAGTCTGGAAGCTACTGCTACACCTTAAAACTCTGGAAAGTGCTGCAGTGTGGTTGTGAGTATACAAGGGGAAACAGGCATGGGTTCTAGGTATAGGATTAATGCCTGCACAAATGTAAGATATGTTTACAAAAGATATTATTTTTTCTACCACATTCTTAAATAATTGTTCATTGATCATGCTATTGCCCTACTGTTAAAACCATTTGGCAAAAGATGCTGACTGGAGAGCCTTCAGTGGCCTATAGAGACTCTAAAACGCAGAAGGCCCCGAATTCCTAAGGGCCCTGAGAATGAAACCCAATAATACACGTTTGGCTTGAATAGAATTGATACTTGTATGATCAACGTGCATTATAATGCTATAATAAACCATGGCAGTTGCGCCACGCAAGTAGCTTAAGATTTAGTTCCGCCCCGTGTGTGACGTCGGCTGATACGTGCCTGGCAGCCGCTGTGATTAAGAAGTGATTAAGGCCAATGTAAACAGATAATAATAAAGCGGAATTATCCAAATGGTGCCAAAAAGTGTAAGAAAAAGAAGATGATCAAAATTCTTAGACTCCTTTCCAAAGATAACATAATTTTTACTTGGGTGCAACAGCAAACAGTTAATGTGGAGGAAGATGAGCAAAGCAGCATTTTGTTTTTACCAATTGTTAGGTCAAATAGGATTTGACAACATTATATTGACCTGTTATACCTTTCCTTACTTTTATTAAAAGACAGTGAATCAAGATCTTACTACATACTTGCTCACTCTGGCCTGCATTGTGTGTCTTTCTGTTTCAATGAGAAGGTATTAACTTTTTTAGATTTAGCTTTGTCTAGTCATTTTACTAGTGGGAAACCAACATATTTGAGAGGTAAGACTTAAAACCTCAGAGGGCCCCCATATCAAGGTTCACTTACAGCTCCAGCTTTGCTAACTCTGCCACTGCTAAAACAACACAGGCTTCACAAACTTTTATTTGGACGTCTGAACTCATTTTTACTGTAACGCAGTGTAGACTATAGACTGTAGAAGGACAGGCTGTATGGCAGGGCTGTTGAAGTGTAACATCTGAACTGTACAATGTGTTTCACAGTGACAAAAACAGCCACTGCATGGTGGTCTGGGGCACATTTATGGACAATCTAATCAAAGCCAGTTTTTGGCAGAACTTGTCTCTTAAAAACAAATATTTCTGGACAGGTTTGGTCCATTCACTTTTTGTTTTCATACTTGAAACTCAACTATTTAATTTCACCCTCCCCTAATATCTGTAACAGTAACTCTTTAAATTTTGACAATTATAACACCATTCTTTCTCTTGCGTGGCAGTCTGAACTGAACTTTCACAATCTAGACTCGTTCCTGCTCTGTACCAGCCCGGCGGCGGGCCTCCTCCTGGGGTGTGTTTTGGGCTGACAGGGCAGAGGTGTGGAGTGTGTAGTGAGACTAATAGCTTGCGTCTGGGACATTTCCTCCTGTCTGCGTCTGACAGTGGACTCGGTTTAAACTGTCTAAGTAGCACATCCACACAGAGTGCATGATAACAGGGCACCACCACCACATCCACACAGAGCGCATGATAACAGGGCACCACCACCACATCCACAGAGAGCGCATGATAACCATAGACTGTATATATAAATGGACATAGCTAAACTGCTAGCCACTGAGTTCCAAATAGGAAGTAAGCACGGGTGCGCTTCCGGCTCCACTGACTCTGGGTCACTTTCTATTGAAAAACCGTTGCCCCTCTCTCTGTAACTGCTGCTGTCAGGCCACATATCCACACAGGCTGGGGACTGCTGCTACTGGAGACTATATTCTGTAGATATGTTTCCTCAAAGTAAGTCTGAGACAGGGTTGGAATTACATTTTGAGAAGCAAGAATTATCCAGTAAATTGTGGTCACAACTAGGATATCACAATTTTAGATTGCCTATATAGGCAGGGGCTATATAGAGTTGTGATGATGTCACTTCCGGGTCCAACCAGAAACAGCTGATTTCTAGCTTTGTTTTTGTTCCTTATTCATCAAACAAGAGACAATTACCTTTCAAAAGTGTATGTTTAACCACAAATTGTATCATGTGTACATAATGTAGTACTAATCTAGCATACAGCCTCAGTTATAACCACAGATCCACGCTTATGATATTAGCTTTAAATGACTGTAATCTCTGTGAGATGTGTTGTCACTAAAAAAGAGAACTCCATAACTTTATGAATAAGTCCCTGTTTTTGAAAGAAAAATGTACCAATTGATTAATTTCTAATTCGTCAGGGGGTGGGAGGAAAAACGGCCATATTAACGTTATGACTTTTAACTGAAAAGAATCACACCTTTGGAATTGAACAATGCCACCATTTTAAAAGGTATGTTAACAGAGCAGATGTTAGTCTTTGTGTCAGTTTTTGTTTAATGTGGATAGGACCAGATATTAACCATGAAGAAGGGTAACACATCTGGAATCTGACAATTAAACAGCAAAATCCACCACAGTATTTGGAGCCGTCCTTCACCATAAGCAGTTGAAAATGTGACATCAGATGAACCCAGAATTGATGTTGTAACTTCATAGTATACACTCGCCTCCTTTATTATGTTTTGGTACATCATTTGGACAGAGATGACACTTGTTGAAAATAAATGAAGAAAACTAATTTCACATTTAAGTCTACAGACACAAATAAAGATGACAGATCAATATTGTGATTTAAAATGTCCAAAATACAACATAATGATCCATGGGTGTAGTAGATTCTAACGACACAGCAGACACAAGCATAATATGTCTTCCTTAAATTCACGTGGCTCTTACATTTACATAAAACTGATGTCCTGGTTCTTGACAATGAGTGAAGAACTTGTTTTAGTTTGAACTGTTAAAATCCGCTCACTTAGTCATTCTAATAGTACAGCACAACTCAGAAAATGCCTGGCGATGTGTCCGAACGTCCACCCTAGTCCCTAACCCTCCTTCACTACATAGCCCTGTACTCTTTAGTGAACTCCATAGCCTCATTCAGAGAGTGATTTATACATGCAGCTCACAACATTCAGGTCATGTAACTCTGGCGTTTCAGTGAATAAAAAGTCAGCTAAACTCTGATAAAACTTTCTGTAATAAAACTTTCTGTAATAAATAATGATCAAATCCGACTGGCACACAAGTATTTATGGACTAATTATAACCATACGCTATTTTGTCAATATAGATCTCATTCATGTTATTGTCTGATGTGGAAATTATGAATCTTTTAACAGCTCGAGCTAAGGTAAGCGGCTAACGCTAGCAACTTTACACAGCAACGGTTTATTCAATTGTGGTTTATTCATAATCACAAGTCAACAGTGTGATAAACCAGCGCTTCCATCTGTTTTATTCAGTCATGTTGTGTCCAGTTAAAGACCTGTCACCTGCCGCTTTTGTTTTTCCAACTCTCGCAATGTATTATGGTCTATATCAACTGGTCTAGTGACTATTGCTGTATCACTACTTATGATGCACCTACTTATCACTAGGTGCATCATGGGAAATTTTGAGTACACTTCTTTTTCACTCACTGGACATTTGGACACCACAAAAAATGGCACCACCCCTAAATCATCCGTCTCCGTCCACTTTTTCACACCATAACGAGAATTAACTGCCTGGGATAGTAGCAGACAGTTATTTTCCCATGGTTCTTAACAAACAATGTCTATATAATAAATGGTATATTATTACATATTTATATAGCGCTTTTCCACCTTCAAGGCACTCAAAGCGCTTTACATCACGGAACCACTCACCCATTCACACGCGCATTCATACACCGGCGTGCGCAGACACTGTGGCGAGGGGGGGCTTTACATCACGGAACCACTCACCCATTCACACGCGCATTCATACACCGGCGTGCGCAGACACTGTGGGCGAGGTGGGTTAAGTGTCTTGCCCAAGGACACAAAAATAGCATTCATTTTTGTGGGAGCTGGAATTGCACCGCCAACCTGTGCGTCAATGGATCTGACTTCTCTACCAGTGTTGTTTAAGTCAAGAGCGGGATTTGAACCGCCAACCTTCAGATCAGTGGACAAACACCAACTGAGCTACTGTCGCCCCATAGTGTCCGTGTCAGTAATGCTTCAGTCTCATTTATCAATTATCTGCATTTACAAAACACTGCGTATGATAACCAGAAGAATTTAGGTCCAGGCTCTTTAAACCGGTTGGTTGCAGTCTGCATACTTGAAAAATGAGTGTATATCTTTGCCATTGTGGTCGCCTCCTCTGCTGTGGGTGCATGACTTTTTGATGAGGTGCTTTGTGAACATTGGACAGGGTGATGAATACCTCAGCGGTTCACACAGCCAGGACCATCTCCGAGGAAATCTTTGTATTCCTCTCGGTTCCACCTCTGAACAGGACCAAGTCGCGCAATAAATTCAATTCAAGGGTGACTTTGTGGTTTGGAATGACAGATCTTCTTCACACCGTTCTGATTACTGCACACAAATATAGCTGTCACCAGGCCTGAGATAATCATGAAGTGCAAGTCAAAGTATTTCATACCGAGATAGATCTTTAATTTGACGTAGCAATGCCTATATATGTAAGCACAGATAAGTAGGAGTGGTTGCGAGTGACATTTACTACAAATGATATTTCTTGTCTGGAAAGATATCTGTACTGTATGAATGTATACAGCAAGAAGGTTGTGAGTTTGACTCCTGAGGTTTCCATGTGTCTGGGTGGGTTTCCTCTGGGTACTCTTGTCCCCTCTATCAAATCCAAACGTGCCCAATGGGTAAATCCTCCAGCTCAGGTAAAGATGGGATTACACTGTATGATTTTGTAAAATTTTAAAACATTCCAAATTATTCCAAAACTCACATGATGCAGCTGAATCTAATATGGCTACTGCATGGAATGAATGGATACACTGATACACACTGTACAATGGACATGAGCCAGAGGAGGCGTATTTCGAATGCCTTGGTCCCTTTTTATAGATGTTGTTCAACTTAAAGATGAGGCGTTACACCTCTATGGGGTATTAATTGTAAACACAACATATTTAGATCACCATGTTACCTTTTATTATTTTCAAAATACTATATTTGCCGAAAACAACTTATTAAAATGCGTAATTTGTTTCAGTTCCGTTTTTGGCACTCTGAGTCCCCCTCCCATTGCTCCCCGTGCTAAGTTGCAAAAAGTAAATTTTACCGATAGTCGATGATACCCACTGTTTAAATTCTGGTCAAAATCAGCCACAAAATCAGTGTAAGTCTAGTTTATAGTAGTCCTGACCAAGCTAAGCTCAAACTCTGGAGATGCTCTTGAGGCACTGAAAAATGGGAGAAAAAAAAACCAATTTCCCAACTGGGGCCAATGAACTACACTGAGTGGTCTAAGCTGCAGCACATACGTCAGGATCACAACCCGCCTCAGCGTCGTCACATTGATTCCTGTTTCCTGCAATTTGCTGAATGTCCTCCCTACTCTTCACCCCCCTTTCACAAAAAAAAACAAACTGTGTTAACATTGGCAGCATGAGATGGATCATCAAGACTTGTCAATCACAATCAAAGTACGTATTCCACCTAATATATATTAGAGCTGATTCCAATGGTGTCTTAGTCTACCAAAATTTGTTTTAGTCCACTAATCAATTTATTGAGATAATAAGAAATTCTATGCACAAAATCAGAAAGGAGAAAGTAAGGTGTATTAGCTGAAGATATGTGAGTGAATCCTGTGTTTCATCTTTAGTACTTTTTTCTGCATAAATAGTTGTTTTTGCATGAATTCCAATTTCGAGAACTTTTGCTACACCCACTTTTTAGTCGAATAATTTCTTTAGTCGAATAAAGCCACAAATAAATATTTCTTCTGACATTTCTTCACTTCCTGAAGTTTAAGCGGCCCTTTGCTTCAGAATTCCGAATACATTTCTGCAATTATTTTTCTAAAGGAATGTAAGACACATACACCAATCCATCCTTGGCGGGTAAATCCATGACCTTCGGAATAAGACAACGAGGAATAAATTGAGTGGACTGAAGGCGGCGCTCAGTCATCTTCTAGACATAATTCCATCGCTGTAGATTTATGCTCCTCGCTCTAGCGCGTTCTCACACCTTCACACCGCCCGCACACAGGAAATGCCAATCCGTTTAAAGGTGCCATTTTGATGCGCGCAGAAGGATCATAATGCGCTGATGGCCTTCCCGATGGCTCCTTGCTGTCGCGCTGCCCAGACACTCCCCGGCTGTTACACGGCAGATGCCTCACAGAAGATGGAGACCACGAGAGGAGAACATGTGTGGAGCTGATGGACAGCCCTTCCCAATGTGCCCACTGTTTAGAAGAGGTTTTTTTTTAATCTATTTTTTTATTTTCATTTTATTTTCACAAAATTTGGTTCATAACTGAAAATGTTCTTTTGGAAGAAGTGATCCTATGAACAGGAGCACTCATAAAAACAAAAATGTTACTGTTTTTGAATATTATTACTTTGATAATGCAACACAAAACTCAAATTCCTCCATGATTGTGAGTTATATATTTTCTTGGTTAAATATTTCCAATAAAAATATTACTATGTGATGCAATAACATTTATGAGGAGTTTTATAGGGCATGTGTTCTATTTTGTCTAACAGACTTTCAGCCTGTCCCAGCCCCAGTGATCCCCATATGGGCCACAGTTACAGCCCTGCACCTGGTCACTGCACTGGATTCAACAGCCCCGCACCTCCATCACCCGCATGACCAGAGCTTACTCATATTAAAGTATTTTGTCAGTGTTTGAAGTATTTGTCAAAACCAGCCTTGCAATACGACCCAAAAAGAGTTCTCCTGGGAAACAGTCTCTTTTTTGTATTTGGCAACATATGTTTTTATGTGATTATACTGCTTTATTTGAAGAAAAAAGAAAAGAAAGAAAAAAGTGCTTTTGAGTCCCTGACAGTATATTCTCATAAGGGAGCTGCAAAGTTGAAAGTCGCTGAAAGTTACTTAGTTCTGCTTTAAATCTGTGTTGATAGACTGATAGAATAACAGATGTTAATGTTTTGACTCAAAGCACTGTCCCATGAATGATCTGAGGAAAGTGAAATGTCTGATCCCTGTGTGCTGCTGCCTCTTGGCCAAGAGTTTTGAAAAAGAATTTTTAATCTGGTTAAATAAGGCTCAAATAACATTTTAAAAATCTGCTAATGAAACTACTGTACATCTCATCAGGTTTGTGAAGTTGTAGTGTGTTGTTTTGTATCCTGCTTTTGTATATGAAGGAACATGGGTGGGAACACGGCAGAGAGCTTCATGGTTACGTAAGCTTGTGGGCTGAGCCTTGTACAAGAGGCTCCCACTGCTAACTGTAACAAGGGTTCGAATAGAGCCCAGGAGAGACCTTTTCCCCAGAAGAATTAGGTTCAAAGAGGTAAGTCTTATGTGTCTTAACACCCAGCGGTACAGTCCTTTTACCTTTACTGCTATGCGCTCTCATCGGTCTGTGAGTGGAGGAGATGGATGGCACTGGCCTTTCCTCTAATCTGTGGAAGAGGCAGCTCTGTCCTGCGTCAGATAAATGTGCAGGGAATGACAGAGCAAAGGGAGAGACCTAATGGATAAGAATGAATAAGAGAAAGAGGGACTTAGGGAAATTCACATCTCAGAGCCATGTGACAGAAAATAAATCACTTTGTTTAGGACCAATTGCTAAAAGAATGGAAGACGGTGGGGCAAAGTTTTTTATCAGGTTTCAAAGTTTAACTGAGGTAAAAGTGGTTTGTGGAGAAATGTAGCCACAGTTTGTTAATTCATAAAAATCCCTGCTAATGCCAAAACCAAGCATTTGCTTTGAGTCAAAGTGACTATGGACAAGCAATTGAGTTTATTGTTGCATGTTGTAGCTTCATGAATCAACGCAAAACTCAAAATACATAGGAGTAAAGGATTGTGGATAACCATTAATTCACTCTTAAAAGTACATTTTGCATAATATGTAACGTCTGGTGGTCCTGCTTGTCGCCACGGAGATGTTATTGCTTTGCCTGTAGTGGTCCACTGTAGGGCTTTAAATGTATGTATTTCCCATGAGAAAAGCTGGTATTTTTGAGCATTACCTGATGATATAAAAATTGAATATAAATTTCTATAAAGCAATAACATCAGTAAAGTTAAATAGTGCACCTTTAAATATTTTGGCATTTGATCAATGAAATTTAACTTAAAGGGCCCATATTGCACTATTTTTGATCTACATTATAATGTTGTTTCCTTATCACAAACATACATGGAGTTGTGTTTTGTTTGAAATGTTTCACTTGTTTTCACTTCAACACTCCTGGTGATGCTATGTAATACAATAAGCGCTCCACTGTGTTTTTAAACTCCATACATCACTAGGATAATTTTTTAGCCTGCTACACTGCAGGCTAAAAACTGCTTCACTGCTCTTTCTATTGACACTCTCAACTGTACAAAAGGTAAAACAAAAATATTCAAAACTAGAAGCAACAGCTTAAGGTTATTTTAGAGTATTGAAGAGTAAAGCAGTTCAGTTGAGGCTAAAAATCGCCATTATTAAAAAAAAACAACAAAAAAAAAAAAACAAACAAAAAAAAAACTACCACATGATGACATAGCAAGTTGGAACAGAGTATTTTAAGATTTGGCTGGTCCAGGATTACTGATCCAGGATTACTCTGGCTGATCCAGGATTACTCAAATGTGTGAATGAAACAAAACAGAACTCCAGTTATGTTTTTGGGGAGGTAAAAGCTCACATGAGTCAATTTTGCATAATATAGGATTGTATAACATAAAACCAAAATCCAATACTAATACTCCAAATACAAGTCACTGGAAGCATGGCTTGATACTTTTTCAGAGAAAGGCAAATGTAAAAAATACATGATCAATTCTCACTAAATTGTTTTTCTTGACTTCACTCACTTACGCAATAACCCAAACCTGTGACCACAGCCAGAAGAGCAGATGTCCCTCTTATTACCACACTAATCAGTTATGAGACAGACGAGTGCTTCTCCTCTGGATCCTCACTGTTAAAATACACACACGCAGTTATGAAGTGGAGGATCAATCTTTCGCCCCGCCCGCCCCATGTGTCCCCTGCTGGACAAACAAGCGCGCTCAGACAGACGGGGCCGCACAAGACACAGGAGGCCTCCAGAGTTTATGGTCCATGCAATGACCTGCTGTCAGCGCTAACCGAGCACTCACAATACAAGCCTTTGTCACCACACACGATGCACTATTTCACCTTTATATTTCACCAGGTATAGCATATTATAGTAGGGTTGAGTAATTACTCAATTACTCAGTAATTATGTACTTTCAAATGTTGCTATTTTAAAGTGGCTGTACCCGATTTTTTTCCATGTGGTTGTCTTGGCCCAATACAGGTAAATTGTAAAAAAAAAACATGAGACCGCTGTCTGCTGTCTGCATCTAATTATAAAGCGTTTTAATCGTCTGTAAACCAGGAAGTGCACTGTTACCATGCCAGTTGTTGTTAGCCTTACCATGATGGGAAATCTCCAATCTAGCAGTGACAGAGTGAATCCACTGGTCCATATTCTCCTGCTGCCAGTGAGACATGGATCTGAGTGTCATCTGCATAGTTGTGGTAGAACACGTTGTTGCTGCGTATTAACTGGCCTAATGGCAGCATGTAGAGATTGAACAAAAGAGGTCCCAAGATTGATCCCTGGGGCACCCCACAGGTCAGGGGCATTTTATCTCAGACACATTTTCCAATTTCAACAAAGTACTGCCTGTTTTCTAGATAGGACTTGACCTGTCTTCTAGATAGGACTTGAACCAGTTTAGTGCAGTACTAGAGATGCTCACCCAGTCCTTTATTCTCTGTAAGAGGATCCCATGATTGACAGTGTCAAAGGCAGCACTCAGATGTAACAGGATCAAGACTGAGACTTTGCCTGCGTCAGTGTTCAGGCGGATGTCATTTGTCACCTTGATAAGAGCAGTCTCAGTGCTGTGTTGGGGCCTAAAACCCGACTGGAAAACATCAATGGAGTTGTTAATTTGGAGAAAGTTAATAAGCTGTTGGTAAACCACTTTTTCAAGGACCAAGTCATCATTCCTCCTTGGCGCTTTCTGCTTATCTTTAATCATTTTAACCTTCATAAAGGCAATGGTGTCCAGAACATTAAAAGCACTCGAAGTCACAGAGTTCAACAAATCATCATCATTAGAACATGAGGCATTTTCAAAGTGTATCATTTCCATGAACAGTGCACCTGTGTTATTTATATGTCTCCTTTGAACAACTGCAGGACCAGCCGCTGGTTTGGGAATAACAGACAGGTCAAAGAAGACACAGAAATGATCAGATAGAGCAACATCCACCACATTGACATTTGAAATATTTAGTTCTTTTGTAATGAGCAGGTCCAGAGTGTGGCCTCTGTTGTGGGTGGACTCGCTGACATGCTGAGTCAGGCCAAAGGTTTCAGGGACAGAACTGAGCTCTTGTTTCATCTCAGTTTGAACGGAAACATACCAAATGATGAAAACACCCCAAATGATAACCTGTGACTAAATAATTGTCCCTAAAAACTGCACACACATCTCCACCCTTTTTATTTGGGTGAGGGGAAAAAAAAGCCAAACGGCCCACCAGGAAAAGTTCCGACTCTTCTTTGTAGTCAGCACGCCATTGGCTGCAGAGGTTTCACTAGCACTGATTAAAGATTGGCTGGAGTTTAGGTAGTGAGGATTCAGATCAGAGAGAGTCCTTTTAGGTTTAAACCAACTGGATTTCAGCACTGAAACTGGCAACCCAAATGAGAGACTCGGGGGTTGGATAATCGTCTTGCAAACCAAAACAATAAATTATTAAATTAAAACACCTTGGCCATTTTGTTCAGTGTTATTGTAATGAAGCATTTACAGGTGTTATCAGTAGAAGCTATATTTGCACATATGTTTGCTTTAACATAGCTAGATGGCGCTCTCCTTCCCTTTCCCTTTTTTACATGTCCTGATGTATGGATTCTCACGGTGGAGCTGTGTTTTGTGTCCGATGGAGAGAGCCCAGGATAATACTGTTGGAGTCCGAAACAGAGGCGGGAGATCGATGAACTACATTTCCTGTGGAGGACCTTGAATTGGTCTCAAGTCTCCCTCTTTCTTTTGTTTCAATCTATTTTCTCTTCTTCCTTCCCTTTCCCTCTCTCCATTCATCCATATCCATCTCCTCACTTTCTCCCCTCTCTCTTCCTCTACCGTTTTTTTCAAATATGTCCTCTCAACCTCCTCGTTCTCTTCTGTCCCTCTTCCCCCTCCATCTTTCTTTTCCTCTCTTTGCTCTATCCCCTCCCCTCCCTCTCTGCAACCCTTCCACTTTCTCTCTCCTCTCTTCCACCATCACTCCTTTCTCTTCTGTCTATCTCCCTGCACTCTCTATCCCCTCTCTCCCAACTCTCGCCCTTCTCTCCTCATCCCTCGCCTCCTCCTTCCTCACTCCTATCTTTGTTTTCTCTTTATCTCTTCGCTCACCCTCCATCTCTTACCTCATTTTTCTCTCCGCTCTTTCGCTGTAATCTCTCTCTCACTTCTCCTCTACTCTCTCGTCTTTGTCGCCTCTCTCTCACTTGGGCTATCTCTTCTTTACCCCCCTCTCTCTCTAATCTGTATCTTCTCCTGTATCTTTCCTCTCCCTCTCGTCCCTTTTCTCTCTCTTCCTCCTCCTCTCTCGCTCTCATCTCATCTTTGTCCCTTCTCTCCTCCACTCCCTCTCTCTCCTTCCTCTCCTCTCCCTCCTTTCTCTCTGTCCTCCCCCCCCCACTGTCTGATCAATATCTCCTTCCTCTCTCCTCTCCCTCTCTTCCCCTCGTGTCTCTTCCCTCTTCCTCCCTCCATCTCTCCCCCTCCCTCTCTGTAAAGATGACCGCTTGGATATGATTGGACACAAACTCCATAGTGATGAATAGCAGCATTGATCGGGCTCACCGTTAGCATTCTTCTCTCTGTCGCTAATCATTTCTCGTTAGGTTGGTCGGGGGGCGGTCTGGCTCGGCTAACCACCGCGATCCCTCTGTATTTACTGCGCGGCTATCCATTTTCCAAATCTACTCATTTGTTCATTCTTCTTAGTTCTAAACGTCCGCTCTCATTCAGGTCTTCTAGTGTCCGTCCCGTGCATATTTCAACATAAATATTTGGGTAGTTTAGGAAAATCAATTTTTATATTCTTTGGCATAGACACGTGCATGATGAACAACAACATTGGGATAATAAAAACATGATTACATTATCGATTGATTCTAGTAGCAATAGAGGTTATTGGTGGTGTTCAGATTCTAGAATGTAATGATGTCATACTCCCAGACGGGGGCGAAGAGACAGTTTTTCCTATTGATCACGTTGTACTTTGCCATGAAATATCCAAAAAGTGAATTCACAGATGTTGAACTTGATCATTTCTAATTTTGACTAGACCCAAGAACTTAAAATATACAACCAGAATCTGCATTTTTGGAATATTAATTTTAGCTGCCCCCACTTGTATTAAACACTATTGGCCTAGAGAATGTTGTGATGTCATTTTAAACCAAGCAATGCACTGACATAATTTTGATTCGAAAGATGTCCCTCAACGTTCCAACTGGCAGAAGAACAAGTGACAAAATGTGTCAAATTTTTGTTCGTGGAGCCTGTCTCGCCCAAATTTACATTATACGGCCAAATCCATATAAAGTAACCCGTGAGCAGAGCTTGTTAGCTGACAGCATGGGGAAATAAAGGATACGTCAAATCAGCCCACAACAGTAAATTTTTAGACACAGAGTCAGAAACATCCAATTTAAGGAAAGAAAGGTTCAGTTCAGCTGTGTTCAGTATGATCACAAAGTCTGTACCAGTGATAAATGTGCACATAGTCTGCAGTGTCCCTATTGTTTAGCTAACTTTTAACTGGTTTGCTACTACTGTTTACTTGATTTTCTTATTTTAGATGTCAGGTACAAATAAAATATTAAGCAGAATTGTAGACTTTTATATTTTTTATCAGACTGTAGCAGCTCTTTCACATTTTAGACGTGTCTTGAGCACTTACAGAAGAACATTTTACTGCTCACTGTTGACACTCATTCAATTTCGCCACTCACTGATAAAATTCCAAATGTTGTGATGCCACCTGAATAACTTAACTATACTCCAAGTAGTTCTTTTTCTCTGAAATGCCCAATCCATCTCACAAATCAAACGTTTTAATGAAATATCATAATTTTAATGGTTCAGATGTACCAGGGCCTCATTTGTAGGGTAAGTTGTTTGGAGGATTTGCTGTCCAACATCTCATAAAACATGGATTAATGTATCATAAAAATGGCTACAGTGCATATGACAAACCATTTTACTTGGGAGGCTGATGACATTTGTACAGTTATGGAATATACCTCTAAAACTAGAATAAACTAGGCAAGATTTTTTGTAAAGTCTTATATTTTAGTTGCCTTGGATCTAGAATACACACTTCTCCAATACTTTTAGAAGATGGTTACTGGTGAATCTTCCCTTTTTCAGATGGGGGTGATTGACAGGTAGATTAGCCAATCAGAGAGACACATGGTTCACCGTATCAAAAAAATATGGCTGCTTACAAGAGGGAAAAAAAAAAAATCTATATGTTCCCTGTGGACTGAAAAACACTGTGGATTTCTGCAGAATCAATGAGCGAAGCGCTAAATTAATTTGATGTGAGAGAAATGTCATTTTGTTTGTAAATGAGCCAATGAGCTTCTTCATTTCACATGTGTCACCAAAAAGAAATAAATAATCGAATTGGACGATCACATTTGGCTGGGCTTAAGGCTCAACAGAGGGAGTGGAGACCAGACTGACAGCCCTCTGTATAATAAATACAGAGAGATATCACTCTGGATTTGCCGAGCAAATATTTTAGTCATCATGAGTCATGAAATGAGTAGTCTAACCTGTCATGCACATTAAATCTCAGATGATTCCAAGTATACCCTGGTTAGGAAACACAACATTAACATGAAAATCTTGACTGTGAACACTCCTGCACCTACTTCAGTTATTCTTATTCTTATAGCTGGAATTAGCGCCTGTTTATGCTGCTTCCTCACCTGAGCTGAACCGTATGGAGCCAGAGTGAGCTGGAGGACCCTTCACGCTGCAGCCCTGATTTCTCTGTTTGGTCTGATTCCAAACGGAGTGCCGCTTTGTGTTACCATCACACCACCACAGAGGAGAGGGAGAGAGAGCCTGAGGCCTGAGCCTGTTCTAATCAGGAGTCTGCTTTGAGTCCTGACATCACCGGTGTTAATGAAACTGCCGCACATCGCATCAGGTTTGTAAAGCTGTAGTGTATTGTTTTGCATCATGCTTTTGTGTATTTATGGAGAACTGTCATGCAGGAGCATGAATGATGTAGGCTTGCGGGTGGAGCATTGGGCAAATCTTACAGCTAACCATATGGAGGGTTCGAATAGGGCCTGGGAGAGATCACTAAATTAGTCAAACATGCATGGATGACATATAAAACCACTTCAGGCATGTTTTTGATAAGGGGACAATGTTACAACATGATAGAAAACTTCAAAAAGTAGATTTTGCATAACACTCCCTCTTTAAAGGAGATGTGATAGGGTTTGTTTTTTTAAATATTTGAACTGTTATTTCACACCATCACCAAAGGCACTGTATAGAGTGCATTGCCTGTCTCCAGTAATTTACGAAGATGTGAGTCTGGTCACTGGCGAAGCTCCCCAAATTCAGATGGGCGTGATTGACAAGCGGATTAGCCAATTAGGGACACGCATGTTCCAATCTGAAAAACATTGCAGATTTCTGCAGTAGCAATGAGCGAAGCACTAAACCTTGTGCAGAGCCCTGCAAATGACATAAAGTAAAAAAATAAAATACAATTTTTTAAAGTATTTTATCTTGTGGCCACAAGATAATATCTTGAGGGAATAAAATTATTATCTTGAGGGAACAAGATAATTCACATGCACACGACTTACTAACAAACAGCATATCCATCTATTGATGGCCAGTTTTAGCCATAAATATGGTTCTGCAGCGCATTACTGGCAACATTTGAGCCCATGTGTCAAGTGGAATCCCTTGGGAGAGTTCATCCAGCACTGACTCACCTCACACCTTGGTTCAGTATGGTCACAGGGCACAAGCTTGGTATATCCATGGCTGCACGTAATTATCTCTGGGCACACAAAACACAATAGTCTATGGCCAGTAAACTTGATTTTGACTCACTCTGACATATTCATTAAACCCCCCTAAGTTAGAGTTACTAGTTTCAAACAAACCTTGTGTCATCCAGTCATAGGCTACATCTACACTCAGTCGGTTTATTATATACAACGGAAAATGTCATGATCCATAAGAAGTGGAATCTTAGTTTTGCAAAAGTAAGATACACATTCACAATAATTAGCCAGGCTGCCCGTCTCAGTGTGTTACTTCTAGTGTTTTGCTCCCAACATGTAAAAGCCTGAACACAGTCGATAAATAGATAAATCATTCCCTCAAGATAATATCTCATTCCCTCAAGATCAAACTCCGCTCTGGTCTCTGGAAGTTGGGAAAAGCACTTTGAAAGTCATTGCGGTGAATAATTAGTATGCTCCAAATGCATACGGTAAATAAACTGGAGCTAAACATTTAATCAAATTTACAGACAGATAAATGTCCTAATACGTGGCGCTGCATCGATATTTATCTGCGGAGAAGTTTGTGTGTGTGTGTCTGTGATGCAGTACTGCACCTGAGCCCCAGACTCATATGCTTGTGTTTACACCAGTGCACGTTCACCATTCGCTCTGCTTCTCTGAGGCAGTGCTAGACTTAAATGACCTAGTAGTTCTAACTAATCTACTGACTCTAGAATAAAGTTAATTTAAGCGCAGATCAGGCCAGCAACAAAAATGGTGCTTGTTTTTCTCAAAGCGTGAGTGTGGAGAAGAGAGAGGGCCGTCGCCATTGACACACACACACACACACTGCGCTGTCAACATGCTGGATTATAATTTTTTATGGGCAATCGTTTTGAGTCAGGATTAAAACGAATCTTATTTGTGAAGACTTGGGATCTGAGATGTAGCCTATCTGAGTGGTGAGTGTTGCAGATGTGTCCGTTTTGAAGCTACTTTTCTTTCTTTTGCATTGTTTAGCGCTTAGCTACTGTAAGTTGCCACATGTAAACATTGCCTCTTTTCTCTCACATTGGCCTACTGTAAAGTGACTATAGTGGCTGTATACGTCTTATTGGACCTGCATTGTTATGTTATGTTGTGGATAGCGGTGTGAATGGTCGGCATTTGCGTGTATGAACGACGCGCACACATATAAGGCTATCCGCTCACAGGTCGTTGACAGTGAAAGGTTATCTATTGAAGAGAGGGTTATGCAAAAATACCATGAGGCCTGCCTACTGTCTTTAAAAATGTCTGTAAAGAGGCACGTGTTCTAAACAAATCCACATGTTAAGTTGTTTAAGAGCAGTTTGATGGCATTAAACTTGTATCTCTTGCATTTAGTCAATTTTCAGATGATTTTATTGCTCAAAAATACCATGAAAAACCTGCACTTCTCCACAGATCTGATCTGTAACTTGGGGCCTGGTGGCACCGCCCGCTTATCTTCATAGAGATAGATAAGTTAAATGTCATACAGTGGAACATTCCAGGTGATAAAGTGATAATACTTCCATGGAGACAGATAGAAACTCAGAAAAGTTTCATAATGCACCTTTACATTTGTGTGTGTCAATGTGCTTCAAGTACAGCGATAGATAAAATACCACGCAATACATGGGAAGCCAGATCTTTTAAAACAACAAAAGAATGCTGTTTCGACCCTGTCTTTTTCACTGCTACTTTAATATTGATTCACTTGCCGCACTTTCCCATTCTGTAGCAGCAATTCCTCTCTGTCTCTGTTGTTTCCACGGCAACAACAAATCAAACCTGTGCATATCTGGTGGGCTGCAGTGTATATGATTCATCTGCAGCTCCATATGAAATATAATATTGATCTGCACAAGCATTTAACAAACCTTTGGGGCTAAAACTGCGACACCTACCCCCACATGGGGGCAGTGCTGCATCACAGATTGAATGCTCATCACTATGTGTCCAATCTGCACTGTAGTGTTGTCAAAAGTATCAAAAATCAGATATTAATCAATACTAAAACTAGTATCAAAACTAGATACTCATTTGAGCAGGTATCAATACCAAAAAAGTAACATTCACAGGACAGAAATGAACCTTTCTTGACCACTATGGAACCTACCTGGACGACTGAGGGATTACACAGATATAAGGTCACATGATAATATAAAAGAAAGTACTACCATTTAATGTTGAAAATGATGTTGAGTCTGTTCCTTGGTATCAAAATCAAGTTTGAAATTTTAGTATTGTGACAGCACTACTGCACTGCCCTCTTAATGGGTAACCATCAAAGCGATCTTTCACCTCGTCTGCATCCATTTCAATAAACTTGTCATAAGCCAGTCGTGTGCAATGTCAAACTAAACCACCCAATAAACACAACTTTTAGTGCAAATGTCCTTTTATGGTTTTGCAAAACTGACACTGACTTTCTGTATTCCAAGCTCACTGTGCACAGTTAAAGGTTCTAGTATGATAAATCTACTCTTTCGTGTTTAATATGGTTTCCTCATCCAAAACCTGCACTGGGGTTGTGCTGAGTAATCCTGTGTTAATTAGAATTTAAAGTGGGACTAAACATCTAAACTCCGCCCCCAAACACATTGCAAATAGAGCTGCTAAACTGGGCACTGATGTCACCAACTACAGGAAATTACAAGCCACTGAAGGCAGCGCACACTTAGATTTAGGTGTGGATTTAGTGTTAAGTTGCACTTAAAGGTGAGACACTGCAAGTGAATAGGAACAAAAGTTAAATTTAGAGATATCAATATGAAACGTCTTCTGTGGTTTACTCACATAAATGTAAGAGATAAAATGTATTACAGTCTTTTGATCATGTAATTTTTTCATATAAAAATAAAGCATTTTATGTTGAAATACATAACATAAAAATAGCCAGGTTTAAATTTCTTTCTTCATATAAGAATCAAAAACATTTACAGAATGGATTTGGGATATAAATCTTATTAAAAATTGTCCTAAAAGTTCAAATTTTGCCTCATTTTTTGGAGTTAAAAATCAGATTTGAAATTAAATCCTTCTGTACGATCTGTCAAAATAGTACAAGATTGTAAAGTTTGGTGTATGTAGGTGCTACTTTAAGGGGTGATCCTTGTGTCCTTATTGGAAAAAAATGCATTTTTCATAAAACAGCCTTTGAAGTAACAATGCCCCATATAAATCTATGGCTGCAAGTTGTTTAAATAATAAAACATCTTTAGGTGCAGATAAGACAGTTTTGTTGTTTCCACATGAAAGCTTGTATGGTAAGAGACCAAACTTACTAAAAAACAAAAAAATGAAAAAAGGTTTTGCCTGTAGTGTCTCCCCTTAAAACAGACCTATTCTGCAAAATCAACTTTTCAGAGTTTTTAATCATATTATAGTTGTTTCCCCTTCTCATTTACCCTCTTGAAGTTGTATTTTGCATGATCCATGCATTCTTGACTCATTTTTATTCTCCTGTATTCAACGTGCCATTGGTTTGTACTACTTAGTCGTCAATACACAGCAGTGTCGTGTATCTAGCAGACAAGAGCACAATATGTCTTCTTTAAAATGAACAGACGTAAAAAGTTGCTTAAGTAAATCCACTAGCCACCTCAACTACTGTATACCACGGAAACATATAGGCTGCATTCAAACGGCATCACAACATTTTACAATCCCTATAGTTAAAATTGAGCTAGAGTTCAGGTTAAAATAACTGTAAGATGCAGATTTGTTGACCTGGTTTGTGGTTAATATCTCTGTAATTATTGGGCCTATCCACATGAAACAAAAACTGGCACAAATAGACAAGTGATTTTTCTTTTCTTTTCACAAAAGCACCAGAAAGTGGTGCCAAAATTCAATCCCAAAAATGTAATTGTTGTCAGCTGAAAGGATTTACCAAATTACCAAATCATAATTAATCAGTTTTGCATTTATTCGTTCACTCATGATTCATTGCTTTAAACATACCTTAAAAACATACATTCTTATTGTGAGCTTGTAACTGTGACTTGTATCCATGTCACCTGCTTGTATCCATGGAAATAGATAAGTCTACAGTGGATTTGTATCAAATGCGATTCCGGTGCTGCAGAGTTTATTTTTCCCTCACCTCAATGTGGTCAGTGGGTTTGTACAAGCTGAAACCATCTTGATTATTCATAATTTACAATATTTGGGGTCTAATGCTAATAACTATTAGAAAAAGTACAGGGGACTAGCTCCAGAATTCTTAATACTTTCTGGATTAGCTTGATGGCCAATGATTGATAGCATTCGCATCTACTCATTAAATATGTAGCATGCGCTTTTAAGAGTTTTTAAAAGGAGTCCCTCCAGGATTTTGTGTGTTTTTGTGTTTTGCGCAAACACACACGCGCAAACACAAGTGCAACTGACGTTTTTAAACCTTTTACAATAAGGTCTTCAGTGCAGGTGGTTTTATTTTGTACCATGGGAAGTGTTAAGCTGATGTTACCAGAGGCGTGACATATCATCATACACTGGAGGAACTTTTCTGAGGTTTGGGTCATTCCCCAATTTGAGTCATTTGCGTCAGTCATGTTAGTCGTTAGCTTGACTTTATTTTCTATATTTTACTTGCCTTAAAAATGTTATCTGTCAGTTGAAACCTTTGTTTGCCATTCATTTAACTTAAATAGAGCTCACAAAAAAGTTTCATAACATTTATTTATAGAAAAACCCTCATAAAATACTGTAAAATTGACTTGTGTGAGCTTTAAGCCATGTTAGAAGTTGTGTTTTGTTTCATTCACACATGTTTGAGTAACCCTATTATTACTCTGTCTACATCTAGAAGCTCAAAATGCACTGTTCCACCTTGTGATGTAGTAGTAGTGGTAGTCTTCAAGTTAACAGCTGCTTTTTACGTTTTGTTCAGTAGAGATTGGTAATTCCACGGCTGAAATTAATGATTCTAGTGAAGGTGTGTGGAGTTTAAAAACACAGTGGAGCACTTCCTTTATTACCACATGACATCACAAGGTGGGACAGAGAGAAGAGACATTTGAGAGAAGGACTCAGCCTAAATATGCAGGATTTGTGAGTTAAACATGTGTGAATGAAACAAAACACAACAAACAAACAAATAAACATTATAACATAGATCAGAAAATAGTGTAATATAGGCCCTTTAAATATTACAGTCAAATCAATTGGCCTCGATGTTCCTTTGCACTGATTTGTTTGCTCAAGATTTTTTGCAGTTAAATTAAACTTAAAATAAACATATTTAAAGAATAATACAAATAGCATATTACGTGTATCTTGCTTATGTATGTGTTGCCGTAGTAAGTGACAAGTGCTCTGGGTATGTGCGTATCGGATTTTGATGCAAACTCGCCTCTGACTCACATTGGGAAAATAACTAAAGCAGAAAGAAGCTACGCACGTGAAGGATGTGTGCGACCTGAGCTGCAGAGGTTTCACTAGCACTGATTAATGATTGGCTGCAGGTGCTGGGGAGTGAAAGTGCTTTTAGGTTTCAACCAACTAGATTTTAGCACTGAAACTGGCAACCCAAATGAGAGACTCGTGTGAGGCTGGATAATCATCTTGAGAAATAACTTGGTCATCATGTTCAGAATAAATCAGCCTTAAAATTGTTGTAAGTAAAAACTATGTCTGATTTGAACATGTTTACGTCTTATCTGGGGACACAGACAGGTCATGTTTATGAAATTTCAAATCAACATCCTCCATACTGTCTCTTTAAGTCTATTTTTCCTTTTACACACTGTGAGTTTGAGACTTGCGTCTTATACGTTTTTACGGATCAGGCTCTCTGACTGTGGTATTAATCAGTTGAACAAACGGAAACAGCTTGAGATGTGGTGTGACGCCTGCTCTTCTGCCAACAGCCACATGACATCTGGAGCTGCACTCTGTTCTGCCACTCTTTACTCTCATCGCATTTGTCATGTCTCAAACAGCTCATTTTTCACTACAATAGTCTTTTTAATTTCATTTGTTCAATTATTTAAGACTTATACCTTCTTTGTGGAGTGGCCCCAGTGTCCCCTCCCCAGCCCTCTGCAGCATTAGCCTAATTAGCCCTGGCCACATGGTGAAAAATGTGCAGAGCAGAGAGGATGGTGTCTGCTAATGTAGGAAACAAAAGTTTTATTTTACATGTGAGATTTGCTGTGCATGTTGTAGTCAGTAGTTTCCTGACAACATTCTTTATGATTTATTTATTTTATTTTATTATTTATGATTATAATATTATTATTGTTACATCTTTGGGTGGACAATATGCACTAATGTAAAATAATGGCTGCAGGTGCTGGAGTTTAGGTAGTGAGGATTAAGGTCAGAGGGTTGTTTTAAGTTTAAACCCGCTAAAATTCATTGAAACTGGCAACCCAAATAAGAGATTCATGTCAGGCTCATTCTGTTTTCTGATTGGATAAGTGTGTTAAGACAAAACACCAAATTATAACATAGATAAATGGGACATCACGTCTAATGTTTTTTTGTTTTTTGTTATTAAGAATAAATCAGCATTATTGTCATCAGTAAAAGCTATATCTGATTTGAAAATGTCTGGGGGGTATCTGGGGACACAGACTTAAATCTTGTCTGTTATATATACAGAATATAGTCTATGGTCTATTGATAACATTTGAGTTAATTAGAGACACACCTGTGAATATATTTGAAGGCTCACCTGAAACACACTGCTTCTTTGTGTAGCATCATGGGAAAGTCAAAAGAAATCACCCAAGATATCAGGAAGAGAATTGTGGACTTGCCCAAGTCTGGTTCATCCTTGGGTGCAATTTCCAGGTGCTTGAAGGTGCCACGTTCAACTGTTCAAACAATTATACACAAGTAAAAAGACCATGGGAATGTCCAGCTATCATATTGCTCAGAAAAGAGATGGGTTCTGTGTCCCAGAGATGAACGCGCTTTGGTCCAAAATGTGCATATCAACCCAAGAACAAAAGCAAAAGACCTTGTGAAGATGCTGGCTGAAGCTGGTAAGAGTGTGTCATTATTCACAGTGAAACAAGTACTGTACCAACATGGGCTGAAAGGCCGCTCTGCAGGAAGAAGCCATTACTCCAAAAGAAACATAAAAAAGCCAGATTACAGTTTGCAAATACACACAGGGACAAAGACTTTAATTTTCAGAGACATGTCCTGTGGTCTGATGAAACTAAAATTGAACTGTTTGGCCATAATGAGCATCGTTACGTTTGGAGGAAAAAGGGGGAAGCACTTCCCAAAATAGATGGCATTATGTGCCCACATGGACAATGACCCAAAGCATACTGCCAAACTGGTTACAAAGAGGCTTAAGGATTTCAATGTTTTGGAGTGGCCATCACAAAGTTGTGATCTCAGTCCTATTCAAAATGTATGGGCAGACCTGAAAAGGCATGTGTGAGCAAGGCGGCCTACAAATTTGGCTCAGTTACACCAGTTCTGTTTGGAGGAATGGGCCAAAATTCCTGCCAACTAGTGTGAGAAGCTTGTGGAAGGATAAACAAAACGTTTGACCCAAGTCATACAGCTTAAAGCCAATGGTACCAAATACTAATAAAATGTATGTTAACATTTGACTTTGAAGAAAGTAATGAAAAATTGTCAAAAAAATCCTTCTCTCATTATTCTGGCATTTAGCAAATAATTTAATTTTGGTAATCTGATTAAATGTCAGACAGTGAGAAAAAAAAGCA
>JACM01076455.1:0-13348 GCA_000787095.1 Periophthalmodon schlosseri | reverse complement strand
TATTTATTTGTTTGTTTGTTTATTCATGATTTTAATAGATCCATGCTTCATACCCACAAACACACATTAGAGCATTGTCTGCTTTGATTGGCCAGAGCTAAGAGAATAAGCAGACTGTAGTTTAACCTAAGTCATTTTAATACTGTTTAACTTATCAAGCTTTTAATAAAGTTTTGATTAAAAAGCCCACTTTGCATTCCAATCTAATTAGTAAAAAGTACTTTGAGCAGTATTTTTCTGGCATACTTTTACTTTATTACTTGTATTACAGTACTTGTACTTGTAAGTATATTTAAGCCATGGAACTGTGCTTTCACTTAAGTATACATCACAAAAACTTTAAATTCAAATCTTTATTTCTGACATTCAAAATTAAAATGACTATGAACAGAATTGATCATGATATGACCTATTTAAAAAGAGACACCTCAGTGTTTCTTCCTCAATGTTAAAGTTTATATTGGAACACAATAGGGTTTCTTCAGTTTCTTCAGTTCTATTTGAATGATCTCAACATAGATGTCTTAGTAAAACAGGTGTGGTTCAAATAAAAACATTTCATATAATGATTTTACATGTATACAAGTCAATCAGTACAACTCATCTTTGTTTATATCTTTAAAATGCAGCCACATGTAAGAAAGTTAAAACCATTCTTCAGAACATTCTCCATGGAGATACACAAGTTTTATACCACTGTGGAATACTATAAGCAAAGGAGCCTTTCCATGAGAAAAAAACAAGATGTGGTCCTTGTGAAAACTAAAAAAAAATCCAAACAGGCTCATATTTAAAATTTATTTTTGGTCACTCTCGCAGAATATGTAGTAAGTGAGCTCAGTAATTACTATATTTTCAAATATTTCACACTGTCAGCACTAAAAACCTTGTGCTATAAGGTCTTTTGAGATAAAATGACCACAAACATGCAGTGTTGTTGTGTTCACATTTGACTAAAGTGACTTTTTGACTAAAAGTATTAAACGTTGGTGAGTTACATATTATGAAAAGCCATAGTTCCGCTGTGAGCCAAAATGTCAAAATGTTCCAGTCTTATATCCTGTCCCAGCCCTACTAAAGACTCTTTGCCCTGCAGCATCTATTCATTGTTAATATCTGGACTTGTGGCCGTCTGACTGTTACCGCTCCGGTTTTCTTTGTCAGTGATCCACAGCGCCTCCTTGTTCGCATACACAGACTTTAAAACCCTGATGAGATGGTCGGGGATGTGTTTTTCCTGCAGTAGTTTGAGCGGTTGTGGAGCGAAGAAGTCGTGTGCTCTGAAGCAGCTGCAGTCGCGGTGCAGGAAACACTCGCAGACGTGCAGGCGCTGACAGTTTCCCGGGCAACCAGAACGATTGTTGTAGTCATGGCAGATCTGAATAAGACAGCACACTCTGGTTAGGGTGTAAGAGGAATGTAGAAATGTGTGCACCAGACAAGTACGACCTGTTCTACTCAAAGAAAAATATATATGGTCCGATGCAGCAGTGTCATTATTCAATCACTCTACAGTCTCTGGCGTAAGATAATATTGTAGCCACAGCTGCCCTGGGGTAGACCGATGGAAGAGAGGCTGCCAATGTGTGCCACTTGCCCCTATGACCATCACTAACACTCACACACACACACACACACACACACCTGCACACACATGCACACATATGCACACACACACACACACACCAGCAGCTTTAAAACATCAGCTCATCAAGTATAATAAAATCTGGAAGGTGAACCCAAGATGGCGTCGACTTGTTTTCAAGTCTGTGCTCATTGGTGTTTTCAAGTCAAGCCTGTGCTCACTGGCGCGCGGGCCCAAAAATAATTTTCTCTTCCGCATTACTTCCTCAATACGGGCTAGCTCCTCCCACCATGTGACGTCAGAATCAGAGCGGAGCTAACGTGGGCTTTTTGGTGCTTTCAAAAAAGATATTGCAGCAAAAAATATATATATGTCTTGAACCTAATCCTAATCCTATCAAAATATCATATCTATTGTTGTAAATTTTCTAGCCAGAAACCCAAATTTGTTGTATTTCAGTCCCTTTTATCCTCTTATATAAATTCTCTAAGCTATTGTACAAATCCAAAATCCTTGAAAACAAAAGCACTATGTGCAAAATTTTTTTTCTACATTTATTTAATACCTAATGAAAATATTGCACGTCCTGTGAATGTAAACGTAAATGCTTAAGCCTCTTGCAATGTTCTTGTTTATACCATTGCATATTTGAATTTAAACAAAAAAAAAGCAAGAAACCCTATAAAACCCGACCTTAGTAAAAGCTGGATGCCCTGTCAGCCAAACATGGGCAGTTTGAATTCCTAAAAAGTGCATTGTGTTCTATGGGAGAACTCTTTCAGGGCCCAAGCTCCCGGGAGCTGCAGTACCTGGAGCGGCCACTAGTCGATCTCGCCCCGGGACAGAGGAGGAGTGTCTTATCCAATTCTTTATAGATCCATGGTACTGAGGCTACACTACGCCCCCTGCTGTGCAGTGCAGTGGCTGTCATAACATTGTTGACATTACTTCCATAGACTTGCAGCAGTTACAGTTACCTGAGGCAGCAGTGTGTTGTTGCTCTGTAGCAGCAGCAGACACAGCTCAGTCCTGCTCAGAGCCTCCAGACCAAACTCCCTGAGGACCTCCATGTTGGATTCAGAGCAGAGATCATGGGAGAAAGAACAGCCTCTCCTATAACACAGACATCATGGAGAGGCAGAATACAAAACACTCTGTACCACCTTGTGATGTCATGTGGTAATACAGAAAGTGCTACACTGTGTTTTTAAACTCCATACACCTTCACTAGAATCAGTTGGATCATTTCAGCCCCGGAATTGCTAATCTCTACTGAACTAAAGGTAAAAGGTAGATGTTAACTTGAAAACTACCACTGCATGACATCACAAGGTGGAACAGAACATTTTGAGCTTTGGAGATGTAGACAGACTAAAACAACTTAAACAACGGATCTGTTTAAAGCTACAGTTCAAAATCATTATGGGCTAAATATGAAGCTGGGATTGGAGAAGTTTTTCTAGCCTAAAATGTATTCACTTTCTATCCTGTCAAATGGACTTTAACCTGCAGAGTTGTACCTTGTCTGTTGAAACGGGCAGACTCCAGTTAACAGCGCGTTTTTGCAGAGGTGTAGTCCCCCGCAGCCCGCACACTCTTTGGTCCGGCACAGTCTCACTCTGCTCCGGGCTACAACCTTCTGAGTCCCGTTGAAAGAACACACTACGAGTTTATCATTGGAGTCAATCATTTCTGCGACTAACGAAGCATCGCCAAGGTTACACTCCAGTTCTTCTAGGTCCACAGCTCCTTGACTGCTCAAAATGTGTTTTAGTATCTCCCTATCCATTATTGGCCTATAGCACTGTACGCCGAGACTGATTCTCTTCAGTCTTAGCTGAAAAGAAATCGAAACTTAAAGATTGCAGGAAAAAAATAATGGTAATGCAAAAACTGACCACACGGGGGTGCTGTCATCTTCTCTTTATCTCCCTGGATCCAGTCGTGAAAAGAGTATTGAAAACGTGTACTCAAGTAAAAGTACA
Source organism: Periophthalmodon schlosseri (assembly GCA_000787095.1). Classification (NCBI taxonomy): domain Eukaryota; kingdom Metazoa; phylum Chordata; class Actinopteri; order Gobiiformes; family Gobiidae; genus Periophthalmodon; species Periophthalmodon schlosseri. Next base: position 9,778 of record JACM01076455.1, on the reverse strand, counting down.
GTTACGTGGCTAAAATGTACTCAGTTACAAATACAAGTGCTGCAAGTCAAGTAAAAGTAAAGTAAATGGTACACATGAAAAACACTACTCAAAGTACAAGATACTTTTTAAGCATTTTAACTTTTACAGCTCGCATTAACTGTTATTATTTAAAATTTAACTCATTACAGCTGTATGCTAAAACTATACACAAAGACACATCTAAAAATCTACTCAAAAAGGTTCAGTTACCCCAATTAGAGAAGCATTTCTAATTAGTTACTCTCCAGCCCTGTTTGAAAAAAAGTTCTCAAACATGTTCCAGTTAATTACAAGGGATTTGCCAAGAACATTATAATACACTTTGACATGTAAGTAAAATTATTATCAACAAAATGTACCTGTAATTTAAAGAGCCCATATTACGTGATTTTCTGATCTATAATGTTGTTTCCTCACCACAAACAGACCTGGAGTTGTGTTTTGTGTCATTCACACATGTTTAACGCACAAACCCTGCATATTTAGGCTGAGTTCTTGCCTCAGACAGAAAACACTCTGTTCCACGTTGTGATGTCATGCGGTAATACAGGAAGTGCTCCATACACCTTCACTAGAATCATTTGGAATTGCCAAATTCTGATGTAGATGTAGATACTCTAATAATAAAGTGTTACTCAAACCTGTGAATGAAACAAAACACAACTCCAGGTATGTTTTTGAGGAGGTAACAACATTATAACATGACTTAAAGCTCAGAATAATCCATTTTGTGTTTAATATAGGACTTTAAAACTACCGTAATGATCCAGTGACTCGTCCTTTGAGTTGTAACCGGGCTCACACCAGCACAACAGTTGAATACTATCTTTTATTCTTCAAAGCCCAACAGACAAAAGAAATTAAAACTATAGTCAAAGTCAACACGTTACTCAGTTCTGTTTTAATCTCTACATACATCGTATAGCAAAACAGATGTGGGTTCAAATAAACAACAACATTTGAAATACTTAATGATTTTACATGCATAAGTCAATAAACACAGCTGACTTTTGTTTAGCTTTGGGCTGTTGTAAGTTTTAATACGTTTTGAACTTAAGTGCGAGCATGACACAGAGCACATAGAAACGCAGCACCAGAGAATACACAAATACGAGACACTTTATAACTTTAACATGATAAAAAGCTCGAAATTCCTCCTGATTTTGCCCTTAAACACATTAAACTTGCCCCCGCTTCCTGTTGACTCGTTCAGACGTTCTTGGAGCTCCTCACTGAGCAGCTCCGCCCGTGTCGAACATCTTCTTGCGACCCTCCATTCCAGACATGGCCTCCACGTTTTTACGCCAGTCTCCAACCTCAGACGTAAGCACCTGGAATGACACGGAAAGTTCTGTTTTTGAGTTTGTTCTTCAGTTTTTAAGAACATATTCCAAGTTTCATAGACGTCTGATGTAAGTACGTTTTCATATAGACGTTTTCATAAGACTCAAGTTGTTGTTTGGATGTTGTTAATCTATCTGTTATTGAGCAAAGTCTGTTTCACTGTTGGATTTTCAAACTTTCTGTTGGTTAAATCGATGATCTTGTTAAGCCCTAAGAGGCGTTAGCTGTTGTGATTTTGGGCTTTACAAAAATGTATTGAAGCACTTTGGTCAGCTGACGTTGTTCTAAATGTGCTTCATAAACAAACTTGAATTGAATTGGATTGAATAGCAATCTACGGCGCCCTCTAGGGGACTGAAGTTTTTACGAGTGAACGCAATACTTTTGCGAGGAAATGTAAAAAAATGTTCCAGACGTCATTGATGATGGAAGTTTTAAGAGAATGCGTAATGTCCCAGGGTGCTATGCGTGTCAAACCCCACCCACCCCTTCCCTCCCTCCTTTATTGAAGAGCACCCCCATAATCCCCATTACATCACCAGAATGTGCAGAACAACCTACTTCTTCCTGATGGCGAGTACGGAAGTGTAATATGGAACTTTTTTTTATAATATTAAAATTATAATTATTCATATCCAGAACATTTTAAACTGTCAGCAACTTTAATCGCAGTTATTTTGGCCATGGTCACAGCAAATTTCAACATCGTACAGTCTATGGGTCAGATCCGCTGACCCACGGGTTGGCGGTGCGATTCCAGCTCCCACAGATGAATACTGCCATTGTGTCCTCGGGCAAGACACTTAACCCGCCTCGCCCCCAGTGTCTGTGCACACTGGTGTATGAACGTGTGTGTGAATGGGTGAGTGGTTCCTTGATGTAAAGCGCTTTGAACGACTTGAAGGTGGAAAGGTCCATAGTTGTGTTGTACCTTGTCCTGTTTGACGTCCTCCTTCTTCACAGACTTGAGGTTGGCTCTCAGGTCCATGGAGCCTTTGTGTTTGGATCCCAGCAGAGCCCTCATCATCTCGTCTGCAGACACCCTCACCTTCCTCAGGGCCGGCTTCTTAAACTTACCTCCCAAGTCCTGCACTTTCAGCTTCAACTCATGGATCTGCAGAGAAAGAACCAACATACAAGGCCAGTGATCTAATTATAATGTTTTTTTATACTTTATCCTCTCCTAGTTAGTATCTTAGTTTTATTTCAACTATATTTTAAACAGTTCAGTTTTAAAGGGCTGATGTTACTCTATTTCCTGATCTGTTATAATGTTGTTTCCTCATCACAAACAGACCTGGAGTTGTGTTTTGTTTCATTCACACATGTTTAACACACAAACCCTGCAAATTTAGACTGAGTTCTTCTCTCAAACTGAAAATACTCTGTTCCACCTTGTGATGTCGTGGTAAAACAGGAAGTGCTCCACTGTGTTTTAAACTCCACACACCTTCACTAGAATCATTTGGATATTTTCAACCCTAGATTTTCCAATCTCTACTGAACTAAAGGTAAAAGGAGCTGTTAACTTGACAACTACCACTTCATGACATCACAAGGTGGAACAGAGCATTTTGAGCTTTGGAGATGTAGACAGACTAATAATAAAGTGTTACTCAAACATGTGTGAATGAAAAAAAACACAACTCCAGGTATGTTTTTGAGGAGGTAACAACATTATAACATGACTTAAAGCTCGCAGCAATCAATTTTGGGTAATATAGGACCTTTAAAGTGCATAATGTAACTTTTCTGGTGGGAAGGACATCACTCGTTTGTTTCCATGGAGACGTTATTGCTTTCCTGGAATGTTTCACAGTATGGCATTAAACCTAGCTATCTTGCATTTATTCAATTATTCAAATGTATTCAAGGCAAAGTAGTCACATCGCCGTGGAGACAAGCAGATGGTGGACTCTGGTGGACTCACAAGAAAAGTTACATAGTACAGATTTAAGGAATATCTATTCTTACGCTGTAGCACTGCACACTGGTTCTATTGTATTTTAAAGCAAAAACTAAGCAACTCTAGTACTGACCAGTGGTGGAAGAAGTACTCGATTTTGTTACTTAAGTAAAAGTACACATACCTGGGCAAAAACATACTCAAGTAAAAGTAAAAGTATCACATGAAAAAATCTTTTTAAGTCAAAATATTAAAGCAGGTTCAGATCTTATTATGAACGTGTTAAAAATAAACCCTCAGCCTTTTCAGCAGGTCTCAAACTATAATAATAATACTTTTACTTTTCTGTCCTGTTAAAAAATGTAGTGGAGTAGAAAGTACAGATACTGCTTTCAAATTTAGTGAAGTAAAAGTAAAACATATCTTTTTAAAATTAACATAATCTCATCTTTACTACTTGTACTTTGTTACACTCCACCACTGGTACTCACTAACTGTCCAAGCATTACATCAGATTCAAGTTTCAGTGTTTATGTAAAGTAAACATTCAGAGAAAACTTTTATTATTTGCGCATTTATATTTGCAAACTAAAATTTGGAAGCGTCTTAAAATGTGTAACTGGGAGTAGGCCTGTCATGAAGTACTATATCGACTTGTTCAACACACGACAAATGGAAGGACGTATTTTGGGGGGCAGTAGTAGTATCCTGGGGACTTTTTCTGTACTACGATGAGATTAGGGCTGTAGACACAAACTAAAATTTAAAAAAAATAAAAAATGGACCACTTTAGGTACTTCTGGACATAGAAATGTTACTCACGTCTTTGTTGTGTTTGTTGACTTTGGACTCACAGTCGTACCGTTCTTCATCCACCACATCGATTCTTTCGTGAAGCTGTTTGCAAATTTTCTGTGAATAAAGCACATAAACAGATCATTAAGGGCCCATATCACACTGTTGTGATTTTGATTTGGGTCTGAGGATGGAGTTATGGATGGGGGATAACCTACAAACAGAAACTGTAAACAATAGGTGTTTTGAGTTTCAGTGTTGTTAGCTCCTCCCTTCAGACAGATATAAGGCAGTGTCCAGCAGTGATCTGACCAGAACTGAAGAAGTGGCTTGGATGAGCAGTTGAGCACTCCAGTTGACAGATTTGAAATTTTCTTTTACTATTCTTAAATACGTTATCTAAAGCTCAATTTTTACAGAGATGGTAAAATACATAACCAGGAACTGTTCACCTACAGTGACCTATAGTCTGGATATTCAGGTTATTGGTGAATTTATACTTTGTCCAAATAAATTACTTCGTGTGTCTATATATAATTCATTAAAAACCTTTTCTTACCAATCTTTTAGTCCATTTAAATACACTTGTGCACTTTTTACACTGATATTGTCAGGCTTCTCCCTTCTGCTATTCTCCCTCTTGTCTCCGCCTCCCTTCTGTGTTGTCTATGGCCATGTCCCAATTCGAAAGTTGCACAGTTCATCGGCTGCATTTGAAGAGCACTTATGTAACTTCCGGAGCGACAAGGCCTGTCCCATTTCATACACCTGACGAATGCGGCCGACAAATGTGCCCTGCGTTTCCAGCATTTCCATGGAGATCGGCCGTGAACGAAGCGTGCAGCCGAGCAGACTTCGCGCACTGCTATAGCCCATCATGCACCGCACGTGACTTCTTCTACAGGAGAAACAAGGTATATTTTCTTAAAGTTATGTAATACTAGCTACAATTGGGAAGAAATCACCTACAACGTTATATTTGCCTATTGATATTCAAAGGGAAAAATTAATTCCTTACTTCATTCAATCTAAACAGAAATAAACGCCTGCGACAACGACACCTTGACTTTTCTTCTATGAAATAATAAAGAATTAAAAATAAAACTGTAATTATTTCAGTGTCCATTTTACACGTTTAGGTCATGAGTCAACAGCCGTATAGCTCATTAGTCAGCAGCCGTCACGGTTGCTAGGCGACGTAACGTAAGCGATGCAACGTAAACGCACAGACAGAGGTTGAAGTACGCTCCGTGCCGTAGGCCTGTGCCATTTCGGCACGGCCGGAGGAGGACCCTTTGTCAGCCGGGTACTTCAAAAGGTACTTCAAACAGTACTTCGAAGTGCGTTGGACTGGGACACGGCCTGTGTCGTCTGTCTCTCCTCCCATCTGGGCATCGGCTTACCTGATCTGGCAGCTGGATCCAGTTTCCCTCATTACCTGCAGTATAAGAAGCCTGGTTTTTCATCCTCTCCAGTTTGTCGTTGATACTTCTCCAGTTATTAGGTACGTTTGGCTCCACAAGACAAGTTCACTTTTATCAGCATTTTTGTACTGAAATACTTTTGTGCTTTGTCTAGGTGCCTCTGTTGTTATTTTTGGAAGCTGCTTGCCTGTCTGTCCCCTACCTGTCTGTCTCCTACTAGTTTTTAATTGCTTCATTTTACCTTTTGTACCATTCAGTAGACATTAGCTACTCTAGTGTCTGTCCCCTACCTGTCTGTCTACCTGTCTGTTTGCTCTCCAGCCCCACACCCACCTCCACCTCTGGACCTCCAGCCTGATACCACATTTACCTGATTACCGGCCTGGACAGTAAACAGTTGAACGACTTACCAGTTGTTTGCTCCTTTAGTCCTAAGTAAAACCCTGACACACATCTATGTTAAGAGGTAGGACTTTTTCTTATTCCTAGCCGCTAGATGTTGTTTCTGGTCTCACTTGTAATTCGTCCATGGACTTGCCAGACAGCTGCAGAGGAGGCATTTTCTCCCCCAAGTATCTCTTCTTATCCTCCTCTCTCTGCTGCCTCTCCCTCTGAAGGTCCTCAGACGCCCGGGTCAACAGGAGTATCTGAAAACATCACACCCAGGAATTAGTCTGGTCCCGATCGCTTCATAAAGACATTCAGAATATAAACTAACATGTTGTGACGGTACTTACTTTGAGGGACAGCTTGCGAGAAGCCGTTATCTTGCACTTCGGCTGTGGGGAGATATAATGGTTGATTTGAAAACAATATTTCATAATACGTTTAACTTGCTGATCAGTATTCAGTTTTAGTTTGTTTTAAAGTCCTATACTACACAAAAATGTACTCTTGTGAGCTTTAAACCATGTTATAATGCTGTTTCCTCTTCAGAAACATACCTGGAGTTGTGTTTTGTTTCATTCACACATTTTAGTAACTTTATTATTAGTCTGTCTACATCTCCAAAGCTCAAAATGCTCTGTTCCACCTTGTGATGTCATGAAGAGACATTTGTCAAGTTACTTTTTACCTTTTTTCAGCTGTGATTAGCAATTCCAGGGTTGAAATCATTCAAATGTTTCTAGTGAAGGTGTATGGAGTTTGAGCACTTCCTGTATTGCCACATGACATCACAAGGTGGAACAGAGTATTTTGTGTTTGAGAGAAGAACTCAGCCTAAATATGCAGGATTTGTGTGTTAAACATGTGTGAATGAAACAAAACACAACTCCGGGTCTGTTTGCGATGAGGAAACAACATTATAACATAGATCAGAAAAAAACAGCAGAAAAGCAGGTATAGTCTTGGGAGACAGTGATGGAGACATGGCGGCTCACAACAGCTCTTTGAATTGGAGTGAGGACTGAACCCTCAACCTTTCAGTTAAGTGGTGACTGGCTCTACCTCCTCAGCTGCTAATTACTCGATATAAACAAGGAAATTTCATTGGAATTTAGACTAGAGTTTTTTCATCGAGGAACAAGACCGTGTATAGTGTATAGTTCAAACTGTTGTATGTATATCTATAATTTGAGCTTAGAACATTAATAAGAAACACTCAAATATTTAGTACTGGATTTATAAAAGTAAAAAGTTCTGGTTTTGGTCATTTGGGCCAATTCACCAAGCTCCATGGCCCGAGATACTGGCCCCCATATAACATCATGCTTCAGACTTATATAGTGCGTTACTGGTACTAAAAATGGCTTTACATTGCATCACTTTATAACTTTGTGGTGGTAAATACACATATGTAGCCACAGCTGCCCTGGGGCTGAGTAACAGACAATATTCTACTCATTTCGCAGCCGTACCAAAAACACCAAGCCATTCCCAAACCGACATGTGCCAACAGCCTCTCTGACCACGCTTCACATTCACACAGACAGGGTGAAGTGTCTTGCCCAAAGACACAATATTATACCCTATAGTAGATATACTCTGTTTATAAGATAACACTCTGCCTCCTGAGACACTGGCTGCGGTTACATCATAGACTGTATAAAGAAGTGGACTAAGTGAGTGTGACGTCACCCATAGCGTTCGGCTCCAGTGAAAAGAAGCTAATCGAGGCTACAGCAGTTATGAGGCGAATTTGGAGTCGAGTTTCACATTTGAAATTCCGACCGCGAGTATCATAGCAACCAAAGAGCCAATCCGGAGTGAGGGTGTTGAAGGTAACGCCCCTTCCCGCCCGCACCGCTGGTTTAGCAGGGAGCGGGCGCTTAGCAACGCTGTCAATCAAACCTATTGCTAACGCTAGCGGGAGCGACCTCGGGGAAAGAAGGCGCCTGATTTGACCACTGTTAAATGTTCATATCTTGTTTACGGAACCGCCTGATTTGACCACTGTTAAATGTTCATATCTTGATTTACGGACAAAATAGTGAAATAAAAACACCAGGATCATGTAGAGCGGGTTAATACGAACATTTTAAGACCAAAATGACGAGTCTGACAGCAGCAGTTACAGAGAGAGGGGCCACAGTTTTTCAATAGAAAGTGAATTGCCAGAGTCGATGGAGCCGGAAGCGCAGCCCATGACCACTTCTTATTTGGAACGCAGCGACTAGCAGGTTAGCTATGTCCATTTATATATACAGTCTATGGATTACATGCACACCTAACTTAGATTATTATCGAAGCTAACATAAACAACATGGGACCATAATAAACTATATACTACATTCTATAGCCGTTGTTATCTTTCAAACCTTCACACATCCCCATATACAGTAAAGCACATATGCGCACCATGCTAGTGTCAGGGCCGCACCTCTCCGTCCCTGTCAGGAGATAATGCTTTATAATTAGTTTAAGGTCAAGGGGAAAGTGCTTGACAGGTGATAACAGCTCTGACAGGTCCCGTTATGTGCCAGGACCATCCAGAGTGAGACAGGAGCAGGGGGGACAGAGTGTTCCCATAGTCCAAAGTCATGGATCAACTCACCTTATCCCCCTTCACATTCATGGCTGCGGGTCGCTAGAGTCCTGGAATGAGAAATGCAGCTCAACCATTTTGTTTATTTCAATTGTTTCAATTCAAGTTTATTTATAAAGCACATAAAAAAAAACAAGACCAATAAAACACAAAAATATCCTGTGTAGCTAGTATTAAATGCCAGGGAGAAGAGGTGGGTTTTCAGTCTGGTCTTAAACTGTGTTAAAGACTGAGAGGATCTGACAGGCAGAGGGCGCTGTTCCAGAGTCTGGAAATGGCTCTGTCACCTCTGGTCTTGAGTCTGGCTTTGGGCACCGCCACATTATATACATGTATTATATAAATGTATATAAAACATAATTATAGACTTAAAGGGAAAGGGAAAAACTTGATGATGTCACCCATTTTTATATAAATGCTTATGTAGAATGAATGTATACATTTTAAGTAGGTGAAGTTAAAAATCTAAGTTGTTGCTATGGGTCAACTTAAAGTTTTTAAATAGAACAGATGGAAAAAATACTTAAGATCATCAGTTTGAGTGATATTGTCCAAAAAGTCTTGGTTGGTATTTAGCCATTTCTATTCATTCAACTTAAATTTAGCCAATTAAATATTTCCCCTAATAATAATAAAAATATAAAAAATAAATAAATAAATGAATAATAATAAAAATAGTAATAACATTAGTTGGAATTTACTGGCTCTTATCTCAATAATACATCCCTTTAATTAATTAAAAATGACAGATATCTTTGGTGCTTTTACATAGAAAATACAATAACCCACATAACTTTACATTGTTTCTGGCAAAAGTCTAATTATAATTTTGTCAGTTGGATTTGACTTATAAGCTATAGAGACCCAGCTGACGTCGTTAGCTTGAGACAAGCACGTGCTATTCATTATCAAGGTTAAAGAAGAAGTAAGATCATTAACATAGATTACATACATATTTTTAAAACCCCAAAAATCTATACTCTCTTGTTTCTTCAGTAGTTACGAATGCTCACTATGCGTTTTAGGAATACTTTTGAACAATATAAAGATGTAAACTAAGCCTTACCTTGGAGGGGTTTTTGTAGAGGAGAGTTTCAAACAGCGATGATGGTGGACAATGATGTGCTTTTATGAGAGCCAGTGGAAATGTGGCTCTGGCTCTGCTCCAGGTGATAGTCACCTCCCCTGACTCCTCACTACAGGGCAATACTGACCAATACAAACGACTGAGGGGGGGTAAGAATAAACCACTGAAGTCATCTTACACTATGGGACCAAAGCAAAGTGCTATCAGAACAATAT
>JACM01001245.1:0-16817 GCA_000787095.1 Periophthalmodon schlosseri | reverse complement strand
CCGCAGGGTGACTGGGCGCTCCCTTAGAGATAGGGTGAGGAGCTTGGTCACACGGGAGGAGCTCGGAGTAGAGCCGCTGCTCCTGCACGAGGAGCTAGCTGAGGTGGCTCGGGCATCTGTTCCAGATGCCCGCTGGACGCCTCCCTAGGGAGGTGTTCTGAGCATGTCCCACCGGGAGGAGGCCCCAGCGAAGACCCAGGACACGCTGGAGGGACTAGGTCTCTTGGCTGGCCTGGGAACGCCATGGGGTCCCACTGGAGGAGCTGGAGGATGTGTCTGGGGTGAGGGAAGTCTGGGAGTCCCTGCTTAGACTCCTGCCCCCGCGACCCTGCCCCGAATAAGCAGAAGAAAATGGATGGATTTTATATATATATATTAAAAAATATATTTCTGCAGTGGTGAAAAAACTTTTAGAAGCACAGCAATAATGTATTTTGTCCACAAGAGGACGCCACCTGCCAACTCAAAGGCCTGGCTGTGTGGCGTTTGCGTCTCATAACGCGCGCACTTAAAGCCCTTGGAGTCTTCTTTGAACAGTCTCCCTTCGTTAGTAGGCCTCATTATTAATCAGCCAAAAACATGCTCATGGATATGTTTAGGCGACAGTAGCGCAACAAATTCACCTGCAGACTGGCACACCCTGACCAAATACCTCAAAAGTAATTCTTTTTAAGTTTGTTTATTTATTTATTTATTTACATTTTGGTTGTGTTTATTGCATTGAAAAACATATAAAAACATGCGTCCATACTGTGAGTGAGCTTGCATCTCCACAAACCTGACATTATTTGACCTGGAGGAGGGCCTACTCCTGCTTGTTTGGCCTACTCCCTCTTGCTTGTAAAACTGATCTATATCCATTTAGAATGTTCCGCAGTATGATTTTAACCTTTATTTCCATGGAATCCTCCAGATAGTTACATACTGTGCCTTTAAAGATACACTGTGTAACTTCTCAGGTGGAGGGTCCGCCATCTACTTGTCTCTATGGAGATGTAATTGCTGTTCCTGAAATGTTTCAGTATGACATAAAGATAAGCATGTGACGTCACCAGGCCAAGTTACTAGTCAGATCTGTGGAGAGGCTACCGCTCAGAGTATAAATACAGCTAGAACTGAATAAATGCAAGATAGATATGTGTCATAGGTGTGTTTAATGCCATACTGTGGGACATTACAAGTCAATATCTCTCTTGAGTCCACCTTCCCACCAAAAAAGTTACACAGTACACCTTTGAATAGCCTCGTATTCTGAAAGTTGACCAAATTCATTCCGAAAATACCGAAACGTCGCTGCAGTCGTGTGCCGCTCCTCACGTACGCGTCTCTGTGTCACGTGCGCTCGTCTCCAGCTGTTGCGCGGTGAGGTCATCGGGTTTTTTTGTTTTTTTTTTCCTTTTAAATTTTGGGAGTGGGCGTGCGTGGCCGTGCGTCAGGGGGCGTGTTCAGGAGGACGCAGCGCACAGATGGGATGAGAAAGCCCGAGTGAAAAGGGAGATTCTGGCGCAGGACAACGGCAGCAGCAGCAGCAGCAGCAACTTCACCAGGGGCGTAAGAAAAGTAAGATAAAACACTTTTCCACGTACGGGTTTGTGATTTTGTTTGGTATTGTCATTTTGTGCATTTTTGCCAAGAAATCGTTTTAACAAAAAGCACAGTTTTGTGCACACAATTGAAAAAATGATTTCTACTGTGAGACATTTTAACGTAGCCTTTTCTATTGTTATGGAATTTTACACTTTTGGCTGTATTTTAAAAGTAGTCCATCGTTTCCGTTTTGAATAACACAAGTTTTATAAGTTTAATTTGCTTAAAGTTGCAATTTGACAGTTATAACGCAAAAAAGAAGTTGCGGTTGCCTACTTTTTCCTAACTGAGTGTTGACCCACAATTTTAACTCATTTCACTTATAATAGGCTGCAGTTTGGTCTTGCACAAAGCTATTTTTTTTACTCTGCCAAATCAAGATTGAAAGAGTTTCATAAGTAAGGTTTGCAGTAGGCCTATATTATGGCCTGAGGCTTTGCATAAAGGACTGAAATGGAAAAAGAAAAAAAAAATCATATCTGACTGATTTGATTTGAGAAGGAAAGTGTCATTTTTACGTGTTGAGCTCTTGCAAAGTTCCTTGACTGCAGGTGGTACATTCTATGGCCACTATTAGGCCTATTTAATTTAAAAAACCTTGTGTTTCATCTGGGTGCATGAGTAGACAATTATTCTTTGTGTCGAGACTTGGCAAAGTTGGTTTAGTGATTTTTCTATTGCTTTGATAGGCCTAGTTTAAGGACAGCTCAAGTCCATTCAATATCTATAGTTTCAGATGACATCACAACACTCTATTGGCCAACATTATTTAATACAGTATGACATCATCACATTATAAAATCTGAAAACCACCAATATTTTAATTGTTCTTCTCTCACATGTGAGTTTTGTTTCATTCCTAAATTGTTACCCTCCTAGCTTAACTGCCTAAGTCATCTTTTGGCCATATTGAGTTCTGTCTCATTCTACTCAGACAGCACTGTGGCACACACACCTCACAGCAAGGAGGTTCTGGGTTCGACTCCCAGGTCCTTCTGTGTGCTGGAGTTTGCATGTATATCGGTTTCCTTTGGACATTCCCGTTTCTCCCATCAAACCAAAACTTGCACAATAAGTTAAATCCTCCTAAGGTAGTCCTAAGGTAGACTCCTGACCAAGCCGAGCTCAATATCTGGCCACGCCCACTGCTCCTGACAGGTTGGGATGGGTCAAATGCAGAGCAGTACAAGTCCTTACAAGGACAATAAACTGTACCTTAACCATAATCAGACTCTGCTGCATCTGTAGGTGTCATCAAGACTCCGTTGTCTCCATTCAGATGGCTAAAAAAGCTTGATTTCACCTTGTGATGTAATCAGGTGCTAATCTAGGAAGTGCTCTTTGCGTTTTTTAAGTCTATACTTTCACCATCATTTCATCACGCAAATTGCTTACCTAAGATGTATCTCAACTTTGAAACTAACAGCTGTAGTTTTAGCCTCATTTGAACTTCTTTATGCTAGTCCTTGCGCCTTCTGCTCTCTTTCTATGCTTATAAATCAGTTTTTTTATTGCTTTTGTGTGTTTTAAACAGTCAGATACACAATTTTAATGCAAAGTAGTTTGAAAAGCGATGCATATAAACGCCTTATACGCACAATAAATCTAGCTTTTTCTTGTGCTGTTTTTGTTCAAAGAAGTGTCTGCAAGTGCCCCCGGACGCGTGATATTCAGGGGTCAGAACATCTGTCAGTTAGTCTGAAGCAAAATATTGGGGCCAGTTTCAAATTTCAACCGTTTGGCTCAAAGCTGTTTTTGGAATTCCATATTTGCAGCAAGGAAAATCAAGACATCCAGGTTTTTAAAGCTGACCTATTATGCAAATCATGGTTATGCTATAACATATAACCATGTTATAGTTGTTTCCTTGTCATTTACCCCCTCAAAGTTGTATTTAGCCTGATTCATGCACGTTTGAGTAATATTTATACACTTGTATTCAAGATGTCATTGCTCTGATCAACCATTTTCACCTTACTTCGTTCTCCATTTTTTTTTGTTAATTGGTGATATGTGCAGCATTTGGCAGCGTCACTAAGCCTTTTTGGTATAAATTTTAAAAAAGCTGTGTGGCTCTTTGTTGTGATGACGTTTACGGCGACGTCAGTTAAGTCATTTTAGCTTAATATTAATTAAAATGTTCAAATTATAACATAGCCTAATGATTCACGGGTGTCATAGATCATAATTATGTAGCACACACAATCACAATATGTCCTCTTTAAGTGTGACAAAATGTGTTTATTCTGATCAATTTTACTATAGATTTTGCTTGAAAACTTCGTGTTGTGGGTCTAGCTTCATCTGAACGGCACAGGAGTTGGAGTGCATGTGACCAGGGGTTTCTCAGTTATGACACATCTCCTGTTGGAAACCCAGAGGCGGAGCATTTCATTCTTTCTATTCGTTTAGCAGTGAGTGAGGGATGTTTCAGGCTTGTGTAACCGCTGCCACGTTACAACACTGAAGGGATATGTACAGAGTTTGGAGAACATGTATAGATGAAGGGTTCTCAAACTGGGGTGCAAAGACATCTAGATCTAATTTGGATCTAATCATTGTTTTTGGTCTTATTTTTGTCAGTCCTAATCAGTCCTTTTGAGTTTTTTTCAGTTTAGTTAGATTTCTTTCCAAAATTGTGCAGCCCTAGTCCTAACTTAGACTTGCTTTAGTTCTGGTTTGCGCTGGTTTTGATAGTCAACATTTTTTCAAGAATTGCATGCATTTACACTTGCCCTGGTAGTGTAGTCCTGATGTATAAACTCAGTTTGGTATTTTTCTAGTCCTGGTGTAGTTCAAGTTTAGTCCCAGTTTTGATGTGGTGTTTATGTACACAGCCTAAGATAGAGTTGTTTCTTTGAGGTTTTTTAGATTCTTGTAACCTGGCTCTCGTCAGACTGTGTGTAATGTGTAGCTCTCTGAATTGAATAAACAGAGAAATCAAGCTTTTGTTAAATCCAGTTGAGAGAAAAGCACAGATATCTTCCCTGTCCACAACTGCACAAAGCGCTTCCCTTTGCTTGTTTTTCAAAAATAATAGGCCGAAGTACATATTCTGGTGTTGCCATGTTTGTTTTGTTTCGTTTGATGCAGGCCTCTGCCCAAACAGCAATGCTGCTCTGTGACTGGTCAGCCTCTTGTGTGACCTGTCATAAGTGAACCCTTCCGCCTGAGCCAAACAAGATGGATTCTTGTGCATAAGGCATAATTAAATTAGTATATTCCTCATCCATAATCTTCAAACATCAATAAATCCATGGGTCCAGAATGATGGAAAATTTGGACCGTTACCTATCAACTATACAACAAAATATTATATCTCTTGGATGGGATAAAGTGCTGAACTGAAAAGCTGGTCTGTACAAAATTACAACCTATACTGTAGGGCTATAAGATGAGTCGAATAAAAAAGCAGGAAATGATGTGAGACAGGAAGAACATTACTTGTCCACTGAGAATTACATCACGTTAGGTCTGACTGGAGTTTTCCTTGAACTTATCTAAAAACTAAAGCTCTACTGAAGGAATTTGTTGAGTGAGGTTTTCCAGCTACTGACCAGTGTTATTGTTTTAGTCCTGCAACCTGCTTGTCTCCATTTAGATGTTATGGATTTGCCTGAGATTATTCTGTCATTAAACTTATCTGTGTTGAATTTGTGGTGCTTGATGAAATAAAACTACAATTTTACTGTCAAACTGTTGCGGCCATATATTTTGTGCATATTGTCCAGGATAACATTAGATTTAAGAAATGTTATTACGTGGTTGTATGAATGTAGGCTGTGCTAAGTTCAGATCTAATCAATGCCGTAAAACACATGTAAAGCACTTTTACATGTGGTAATGTTTTCTAACAGGGCTCTGGTGTTACTCACATGTGGTCGAGTAGTTTGTCAGTCACCAAACCAGTTTAGTTTTTCATAGCTTGTGATGTTTAGAGGCTAATGCTAACTCTCCCATTGAAAATGCATTGGCGCTAACATCTGGACCACCAGCTTTTGTAATGGGGTGTTGTGTTAACATACACTGGAAGGGTCTATAGATCAAGTCGGACTAGGTATGAGATAATAAACAATATTATTGTTTATTGTGATAAAAAGAGTAGAACAATAATCCTTCATGGGACATTTTATATGATCGTGATAATCGCCAACAAAGATAATCGCCATTATATCAGCAGAATGTGCAGAACGGACATACTTCTCTGTGATGTTTTCTTCTAGATCACTTATAACAAAGTACTTTTCTATAACAGTTGTTTAAATATAAACCTGTTCATAATGTTAAAATTATAATGATTCATATCCATAACATTTTAAACTGTCAGCCACTTTAATAATTATCATGATATAATTGCTAATAGCAGTTATTTTCGCCGTGATAATCGTGATATCAAATTTCAATATCGTCCCATGACTATGACGGGCCCTCCCTCCAGTTCCCCCAGAAGTGGCTCTGCCTCACCAACTCGGGGAATTTATCAAAAAACAAACCTTGATACCAGGACTAGCTCCACAATGGAGAGGACTGTGAAGTGCAGTTTAGGAAGTGCACCTTTGCCCAGAACATGGTCTCTGTGCAGGGCTGCAGCAGTGGAACACTCAGAGAGAGCGCCACCTTTGTTTCATTTAAGAAACATCTTAAAGAATTGATTATGAGTAATCAGAGGTGTGACCATAAGATAGCCAGTTTACATCTTATTGATTTTGCACTAGTACAAGTATGAGACCGTATGTAAGTTGTTGAGGTTTAAATGCACTAAAGCACCAAAGCTTTAGGATTACGATTAGGTTCATGTTCCTTTCTGTGATTTATGTATTATGTCCTGTCTGCCCATATGTCCATTTATTACTATTGCTATTAACTTATTCTTGCTTAACTGTTTCTATCCAAAATTGAAAATGCAAGTTGTGTACTTCTCAAGTTATTACACCATATATGACTCCCATTCATTTGTGTTTTCTCTTAGCCACCACAATGAAACCCAGACGTCCCCAGTCCTCCCTCTTCTTCCTCCTCCTAGCCCTCTTCCAGTTTGTTTATGGACAGTATGAATATTTGGGCTACCCTCCCAACTACCCCAACCCAGAGCATGAGCAGTACCAGCCCCCCCAGCTCTCCCCGGACATACCCAGGATCCAGCTGCGACTGGCGGGGGACAAACGTAAACACAATGAGGGCCGTGTGGAGGTGTTTTATGATGGGCAGTGGGGGACAGTCTGTGATGATGATTTCACCCAGCACGCGGCACAGGTGGTGTGCAGGGAGCTGGGGTACGTGGATGCAGTTTCCTGGTCCCCATCTTCAAAGTATGGCAAAGGGGAAGGTAGGTGATGGCAAATTATGGTATGATAATGTGCATTTTTATGCTTTGTATTGTTACTGACCTAAACATGCTTGTGTGTACCTTTGTTTCGGCATTTCATGTTTTAGAACTTTTGCTTATGTAGGCCTATAAATGTCATTAGTATTAGCACGCCACCTACTAGTAACAGTGGGAACAAAACCTTAAAAAAATCTGTTTTATTTATTTAAGTAGATGGCATGCTAATCTAAGCTTGCAGTTGATATGAACGCAATTAGATGGCAGAAATGCTCAGAATGATACTCTGGAGATGATGGGCAGCACAGGAGACCTCCAGATTTTTATCATTGAGGTAACAATCTGGGGAAAGTTCAGAGGGAGATGACCACATAAACAGGATTAATGAAACATTTGAATGAAGCTAAATACTACTATACAACTCCAGAAATATTTTTGATGAGGGTACCATATATACAGTTCATAGTTTAGTTTTTTTTTAGTTTTTTTTTTTTTTTTTTCATTTTATATTAATGCTCTCGGAAGTGTTCTTGATGCATATTAATTAAATTAGGTAGGTAAATGTCTATTGGCAGTCTGCCGTTTTTGCTATGTGAATGAAACAATAGTGGGACAAATAACATAAATGACCAGGGTCAATTGAAGCTATAATTTCCTATTTTTGTCAACATTTATTTAGGACTCATCTTGTATTCACCTGATTTTTTGTTGGTGTAGGCCTATATGTAAACTTTTTTTTAATTGCAAAAAAATACCATAGAAAAGCATCGATTCTTACTGTGAGTGGGCTCACCTCTCCACAGATCTGACCTGTAACTAGGTCGGTCTTGTTACGTCACCTGCTTGTCTCCATAGAGATTGATAAATTTAATGCCAAACTTTGGAACACTCCAGGCGAAGAAATGAAATCTCCATGGAGACAAGCAGATGATGGACCCTCCTCCAGTAAAATTACATAGTTCAACCTTAAAATAACTACAAAATCCCCAGACAAGGCAGATTCACACCTCGACTCTCCTGACATAACCTTTGCCCATGTTTAAACTGCTATAATAAACACTACTCTAGTTTTAGGAAAGTCCCCATCGCAGTTCTTTCCAGTGGAACCTTCCTTTGATCCACGCTCACATTTATTCTTTTAGGGCCCATCTGGTTCGACAACCTCCACTGCACGGGGAGGGAAAAGACCCTGGCGCAGTGCCCGTCCAATGGCATCGGGGTGTCGGACTGCAAGCACACCGAAGACGTGGGGGTGGTCTGCAGCGACAAGAGGATACCTGGATTCAAATTCGTCAACTCTATGGCCAATCACATAGAGGTAAGTTCAAAAGAGGAGGAGACGGAGAGGCTGAGGTGAGAGCTGATTGGTTAGAGGCAGATGTAGCAGGCTGTGATTGGTTGAGGTCAGAAACGCAGTCTTTCTGGTTGAACTCAAACTATAGTATTATGACATATCCACATGATGGAATTTACTAGGCTATATTGGCAATGCAGATCCTTAAATCTACAATATCTGAACATGTGTAAATATTTGATTTACATTGTCTGTACCTACTCAGCAGGCTATTTCATTCCCCATAATATTTAGTCTGTGATTTTATTTTCCTGCAATAAACATTTCAAAGCAGCCAGTTAGTGTTTTGCAAAAGCATTTGGGATTGTTTTTCTTTAAATTTTCTCTCAGGCCAAACAATAAACCAACTGGAAATACATCAGAATAAGTTTTATTACCATTATTCATTTATGTGCAGAACAATAACACTATAATTCAGTTTTTGAATCATTCTGAGAATCAATCCACAACTGAACTCCCCCAAATTCAAAGCAAAAATGCAAAGCTTCAGTGATGTAAGGCTTTATTTGCTGGCAGCCCGTTTAATGGCAGAAATCTACTTCTTCTTTCAGTCTGGAGCTGTGTACATCCCAGTGTAACGGGCCGAATACAACAGTAATCTTACAATCTCTGAAACTCTTGGAAAGTTTGTTAACTACACCTGACACAGTTCATCTACACGCACTTTCCCTGCTAACATGGCGCTTGGTGGTGCATTCTGGGATAGGCCTGTCACGATAACAAATTTTGAAGCACGATATATTGCTACAGAGAAATATTGCGATAAATGATAATACTGAAAGTACTTTATGCCACTGATTAAGATTTAAATAATGTAAGATAATCCCAATAGACAGTTTCATTAAAAGACATGAGCAGCAACAAATATATTGCAGAATGAACCGATAATTAGCCATAAAAGGGACTTATTCACCCCTCCATAGCTCAATTACTACCGTATTACAACAAAAATCCCCAAAATCCCCCCACTTTTGCAAAGAAAAAGTACTCATGATAAATACTGAGGCCCAAAATATATTGTACAAGCTTTCATATACTGAACGATAAGTCAATTGTGACAGGCCTATTCTGGGATTGCATGGGGACATTTTAAGGTGTTTTCTCACAGGGTCAACAAAATTGATAGCGTATATTGTGATGGGTATTAGCTTAGAGTGTCATCCCAGTGAGTGAGAAACGGTTTGCTTGAATTTTGAAGTGTCTAGTTTTGTGACTGTGCCCAATTATTTTCCATGTAGTTGAGCAATATCTGTTTTGCCCTAGCTCAGATATATTGTAAAAGCAGCTCTTAGGGTCAAAATGAGTCGGCTTTGTATTGCCTGCATCTAATTACAAAATATTTTATTGTCCGAGAATCAGGAAGTGCACTGTTATCATGCTAGTTGTTGTTGTTAGCATTACTGTGATGGCAAAACTCCACTCTGGCCACTGGAAGTTGTGAAAAGCAAAGTTAGGAAGTGAGGAATAACTTTGGATCTCTGCAAACTGTTTAAAATGAACTAGTTCTGTTTTTCACATTTTTAAGTAAAAATCAGGTACAGCTATTTGATTACTTAATTTTTTTAGACTTGCATTTACGGATATTGTACAGCTCTACATCATTCCATTGCTTTTTCCGTTCACAGCTTCTCCACTCCTCTCTCTTCTGTCTACGTACAGTTCTAGGTGACGGGAAAGTGAAGTTGCGGACTTATAACAGAGGTGTCAGACTCATTACCGTCAGTGCTGTGTAGTTTAAACCCTTTAAAACCCTCCATGATGGTCCATTTTCTGAGTTAAACCAATGAACTGCGGAGGCTGGGAACGCTCTGTTATCTTTGGGCTAAACGTGTCAGGCACATTCCAATGTTATGAGCCAACTCCACCGACTCCCTTCCTCACGGCATCATATGGTGCTTCCAACAGTCCTCCGGGCATGGTTGAATAGATTTAAACGTGTAGTAAATATTATAGTTTAATAGTGCAGTTGGTAACAAGTTCACTATGAGGCCAATTTGGAGTAACAATATGTTTTTGGTCCTTATGGCCCGTGGGCTAGATTAGGCCCTCTAAGCGATATAATTCAGCCCACGGCCCATCTTCCGAATATTAAAAATATTTTCTCTTGTTTACTAGTTCAGACCTGGTTTTAATTCTTGTTTAGTGAGTACTACTTTAATCCTGGTTCTTCCTGGTTTAATTCTGAGTGTTAAGTTGAGTGATTTATGTCTAATGCTAACAGTGGCATTTTAGTGTCCTGTATAGGGTATATTAAACTTCTAACCTTCCATGTCAGTCCCTCTGGCTCACAGTAATATGAACAAAATACATCAAAGATTTTACTATCTGGTGTAGCTTACGTGCCTTTGAGCAGGACATGTAGCTGTATGGAGCGGTCTAGACGTCTGAGCTCAAGCAGAGCACAAAGTCCTCAGTCAGCTTTTCCATTCTGTAAAGATCCTCATGTTTCTCTATGGGAATCCCAGCTGCCCTCCACCTCCTCTGCCTCCTCCTTCTCCTCCTCTGTGGCCTGCTCTTATCATGTGGAAGGACCTGACTCACCCTCATTCATCTTCCATACTAATAACACACTAATAATATTACTCTATTAGATGTCATATTATTAGTGTTATGATTACCATGAGAAAAAAACGAAAAACAATTTTACAATTGTATTTATATTCACAATTATTACACTATGAATAAACAACTGTGAAACCATCTTTCATCTTCTTTGATTCACGTTGTCTAATAAATAACCTCTCACTTGGCCTAGTGGCGCCACCTGGTTGTCTTCATTGGGATAGATAAGTTTAATTCCATACTGTGGAACACTGAAGTGAAGTAATGACACCTCCATGGTGACCATAAACTCTGCATAGGGTATTGCTGTCTCAGACATGTGAGTTGAACTAGTGGCCAGTCCATTGGGACTGCAGCAGTAAAATCCTCTCTGCAGCCCAGTAAGCACTTTCCCATAGAGCAGAATGTAAACACAAACTGCTCGTGTTCGGCTGACAGCTACACTAAGGTCGGATTTTGCCTATTTTTGTATGATAATTTTTTCTTGTTCAAAATCAGATGTCTTAAAAACATCTTTTTAAGCTTTAGCTTTGGCTCCGCTCTAGCTACTCTCCTTCTGATTGGTCAGAGCACAATTGCACATAGTCGGTGGGCTGTACAGTCCCCGTATCTAGCCAGTAAACTAAACACATTGAGTTGCTGTTTTGTATGAAATGTGCTCTATAAATAAAGATCCTAGCCATGCCTAAACTAGCGCCATGTGCCACTAAGCCCGGGCCATTGACTCAAACTGGTGGCCATGTTCAAACCCTGAAGCTTGATGGTGACAAGCTGGTGGTAGACCCTCACCCTGAAAAGTTACATAATACATCTTTAACCAATTAATCTTGACATCCTTAGTCGTCACTGGGGCTTCTAGAAACCTTATCTTATTGTTGTTATAATATAAAAAAAAAAATTACTAATTATGACACTTGCCTAAACTTACTAAACTTACTCCTAATTATTCCTGCTATAAAAATGAAACCTTTCAGGTAATTACCAAAGCTGGAGGTCATTTGAACTTTTTCTTCTCCATGGCTTTTGACCCTCTCAGTTCAAACGGAGGTGTCGCATTCAAGAGCCCGTGGTCCTGTGGGATTTTGCAGTTCTGAAGACAAACATGCTGTTGTATGTCCATAGTTAGTTCTGTTTTGGTCAGGCACATTTCATAGGCTTGGTATGGGCAGCATATGTGAACGTTTAGCCTTCTCTCCCTTCTCTTTCTTGCGGTCAGTAAACAGCACAGGTTTACAGCATATGTGGAAGTTGAAGCTACAGTTTTGTTTAGTTGGTCATAGACTTTTTTGTAGCTATTTTGCATCATTAGAACCCTGACTGGGCGATATTGATAAAATATCTTGATACTGATAATGAAAGTCAGATGATATTTTTGTAATCCATCAGAAACGTAACCATATAAATACAGAAATATCACACTATACTCTTGTTTTGAAGATGACTTTATTTTATTTTCATATTGACTGTTTGTTGCAATAGCTATTATAATTTAGTGTTTCTTCAAAACATAATATTTGATTATATCGTACACAAAGTGTCATCAACATTCCTTAGGAGGGTGAAGTTAGCGGAGGCACTGCTCTGTCTGAAGCTCTTTTACTCAAGTGAGACTTTAATATGAGCTTTTTTGCAAGACAATCTGACCATAAAGAAATTACTTTTATGGAACTACAACAGATGAGCTGATTTGTGCAGTTTAACAAGTCCCACCCACCCACTTCTCGTCAAATGCTATAGTTTCATTACAGTTTGAAGTTTTTTAACCTAACTAAACTAAACTAAACAGAATCCTGAACAGAATCCTACTTTTCAAACATAACTCGCACATCTAATCCCATTTGCAACACTTTTACACTTGTATTTGTACTTTTACACACATTGTGCATTGAACAAAAATGGTGGAACATAATGTGTAACATAATGTCTCAATAATGTGCTGTTTGCCTGTGTCTGTTTCCATGCCTCATTTACTCTGAGCAGTAAACAGTCTGCAGGTGTTTCTCCTAAATGTGTTTATTAAAAAGACAGACATCTATTTGACACAACTTGAACATTGGTTGTTAGCTTGCTAGCTAAACCAACAAAGAAAATAGCAGCAACTTATTGACCTAGCTTAGCACTTAACGGCTAAATAGCACAGTCATTTTCACATTAGCCAAAATATGTTTCACTATTTTCCAATCCTTTTCTAATAACATTTGTACAATTATGCTCATTTTATGATTAGTCACGCTTCCTATTTCAACAACTACTGGTATTCTATGCGTTGACTTCATCGCTGACTCATTTTCCAGTTTTTCCACTAGCTATAATGAAACCCCAGCAGAGTTTTCCTTCTCCGGGGTAATTTTTTCCTTTTGAGGTCGAATGGTTGAATGTTTAGTGGTTATGTTGACTGAGAAAGTGCATGTCAGCTCCCCATACGTTTACGTAGTTAACTTTGTTTGTCTCCAAAATGACACTGGACCATTGGACATACACAGAAAGAACATTCCCACAGAGGAACATAGATTAGCAGATGGGACCTCCATAAAGAGACTTGATTTATACAGGAAGTGTGGTAAAAACAGTGGGAGTAATAATGTGATATTAATAATCTAGTGACAAACTTTTGTCAAAGTTGTCAGTCTGGTGAAATATTGTTGGTGGCTCGGGCATCTGTTCCGGATGCCTCCTGGACCCCTCCCTAGGGAGGTGTTCCGGGCATGTCCCACCGGGAGGAGGACCCAGGACACGCTGGAGGGACTCTGTCTCTCGGCTGGCCTAGGTACGCCTTGAGAGTCCCACCGGAGGAGCTGGAGGAAGTGTCTGGGGTGAAAACACCAATGCAAGATAGGCAAGTTTAAAGACATATTGTGGAACATTCTGAACATGAACATTTCTATGGAAACAAGTTAGTGATGGATCCTCCAACAGAAAAGCTACATAGTGCATCTTTAACTAATTTAACTAATGTCTGATTGTATTTATTCTCCCCAAATCCCTATAACAAGTCCGTGTCACCCAAGGTATGTTTTTCTACTGCATATAAAACCACATAGAGGAATCAAACACCATCTAATTAATAGCCACTTTAGCCTTTGAGCAGGACATTTTTGACAAATTACAGACATTGTACAATTAGTATTTAGCGAATTAAGAGGATGTTGTTTCCTTATTTTAACTTTACGAGAGAGCAAAATGGAAGCAGATGTCTAAGCCACAGTGAATGTATGGACACAAGCGCATTTATATGGCGTTTAGGATTAGGTCATTTTTAAAAGAGCGGCATAATTATACGGCGTGTGGGGCCAATTCAGCAAACTGCCAGACAGGGATTTGAGCTGGCACACCAGACTGGACTTCAGAATAAAAGTACCTCGTGGCAATGGACTTCAAATTAAAAGCATGAGTGAAAAATTGGGATGTTGGTGACATACAGCACAGCACGAAAGTTGATTGTGCTCGAGGTGGACATTGTTGAAAAAAAAAAAAAAAATCCTGTGACAATTTGGCAATTTGATCTTTTTTTTTTTTTTTTTTTTTTTTTTTTTTTACTCTTTAATGTTTTCTGGACTATATTATCATTCTTTTCATAGGTGCCCTGTTTAAAATACAATACAAACAGAAAAAAACAACAACAAAAACTTTTTAAATCCCCCCTCCTCTTGTGCATAAAATGTCTCCTATAAAATAATGTGTGTATGATATAAAATTGTTAAAATAATTAGCGCTCAAAATCGCTTTACAATTTTGTGCACTGTGGCCACATCTGCTCTGGGGTAGACTGACAGAAATGAGGCTGCCAATCTGTGCTATCGACCCCTCTGTACTACTACCAACACTCACTCACCATATTCATGCAAGGCAATGTGGGTGAAGTGTCTTGCCAAAGGGACACAACCACTGTTTTGTCTCTGGTGCCCCACTGTGGCACCTGACCCAGCAGTCTCCCATCCAAGTACTAACTAGGCCCAGCCTTGCTTAGCTTCTGAGATCTTTTCATTCCCAATAAAACGTGTGAATCCTGTAGCTGTAATTTTTCATTTTTGGTGTTAGGGTGTCGTCCTCCATAGTGTCACTGACAACCTCTCAGGCAGCACATTTCCAACTATCTCATATGAATCTCCAGACTGCTGTAGTGCTGTATGTAACGCATAGTGCTGGCAGATTGGAGTCTATTAAAACCACATGTTTCCTCCTCTGTTCACGTTGTTTGTCTTGGCCCGTTTCGCCTCTGCTCTTATGTGAACCGTTCAAGAATGCTTTAGTACCATAGGCTACATATAGACACTTTTTTAAACTTTTGGCAGCACTGAAGAGTCAAGCAATTAGAAAGAGGCCAAAAACAATAGCTGATAGTTTATACGTTTTGATGTATCTTAGTGTAGGCAATTTGAGAGCAGAAATGAACATTAAAAGTTTGGAGGTGTATTGATTTGCCTGGAAAAATATGAGTTTGGTCACCATTGAATCTCCCTGAGTTTAGATGGGTGTGATTGACAGGTGGATTAGCCAATCAGGGACACGCATGGTCGATCTGTATCAAAACAACAATGGCTGCAAACTTGGAAAAAATATCACAGGGGACTGAAAAACATTGCGGATTTCTGCAGAGTCAATGAGAGATTTTGATTTAGTTCAAAATTATGAGTGACCAATGAGCTCTTTCGTTTCACATTTGTCACTGAAATAAATAAATCTGATTGCGTGTTTGAGCCTGGCTTGAGTGATGGAGAGAGTGGTGACTAGACCAGACAGATCCATCTGTAAAAATCATTCAGAGACTAACTGACAGACTAAACGTGCAGGACTATCTAAACAAAACATAAGTCCAGGAAACTTTTTTATAAAGAAACATCATAACATTGTCATAACATAACTATCCACAAAACATCAAACATGAGGTATTCAAATCATTGACTCATTCCTTCATATTATCCTCTCTGTGACTGTAGATGTATTTTTCATATGTGCAAGAAACTATGTTACAAGAAATACATGCACTTTCAACTGGAAGTCTACTGTTTGGGAATTCCTTTATTTAAGTGAGTCAAGCTTGTATGGCACTTTCATTTGCTACACCTCATTTACTGCTATTAGTCATGGCAGCTCAGTATCTGACCAGATGACTCCTGTTGCTGGAAACACTCTACTCAATACTGAAAAGATATATTTAAGTGAGCATTTATCATTTATACATGCACATTTACCAGTACTTCCACAATATGCAGAAAACCAGGCAGCGGTGACTTTTTAAACAATAGCATTTTTAATATGCTATAAAGAAAATGACTTTACACTACAAGACCTTAAGGTTTTGCAAGTCTAATAAAAATGGTAATGACATTGACTGACTGGTTTCCCCCATTAACCCAAAACATACATAAAATGTTCTACCATATTGTATTATTCCTTGAAGGGGACCTATTCAGAATCAGTTTTTTAGAGCTTTTAATCATGTTGTAGTTGTTTCCCCATCTCATTTACCCTCTCGAAGTCATGAGCAAAATATGCACACTGCTCTTTACTTACTTCATTATATATGTAGTATTAACTATTAGTATAAACTCTTCAGGAATGGTCCAACTTTGTCCTGCTTTTTGTATCAATACTTCAAATTACTTCAATAATTCAAATTTGTGTCATTACCAGTTTCAGTACTGATTACTAAATATGCATTTTTCTGGACAATTCTACTACTCAATGTTAACATCAGCTACATGGGGCCCTGGCTCGTATGAACTGCATACCTCCCCATGCAGGGCCCCTCACTTATGTGTTCTGATTACTCTGATGGATCTAACATGTGAAACCTGCCCTGGTGTTTCCTTGAAAAAACTACATGCAGAGACTTAAAAGTATTACAACATCTTCCCTGTGTTACTGTGGCAGAGTGGTTATCCTGTTTGCTGCCTCTCAAAAAGGAGGTTGTGGGCGTATGTAATGTAATTTTTTTTTTTTTTACATTTTTATGGTCATGGTCATGTGTTTATTTCTTGTATTTTTAAA
>KN485222.1:0-12400 GCA_000787095.1 Periophthalmodon schlosseri | reverse complement strand
TGGAGATGTAGACAGACTAATAATAAAGTGTTACTCAAACATGTGAATGAAACAAAACACAACTCCAGGTGTGTTTTTGAGGAGGGAACAGCATTAGAACATGGTTTAAAGCTCAAAAGACTCAGTTTTGTGTGATATAAAACCCTTAAGAATAACTTAAAACTCTTTTTCAGTTTGCTCCTCTCCGCCTGGTCCTGTTTGTTCCTCTAAAGCGTGCGTTGCTCATTAGCACGCAGGCGCTGAACATGTATTGATCCAGTAACGATCGCTGGCTTGAAAAAAAATAAGTGATTTATTTGAAATGTCGTATTCCAAAGTAAGCAACCAATAAGAACAGAGGCACGTTCAACACAGCGCCAGCTACAGGACGTCTGAGGAACTGCGCCCTCTGTGGCCTTTTAAGACACTCAGTTATAAAGCTGCTCTATGGCACTTTTAGAATGGAGGGTCTGCCACTGGCTGGTCTCCATGGAGATGTTATTGCTTTGCCAGGAATGTTCCACAGTGTATTAAACGTGTCGATCTCGGTTAAGGTACAGAAGTTACATGTCAGATCTGTGGAGAGCAGCGACAGAAGACGTACTCGGTTTTTAGTCATACAGGTTTGTCAAAGCCTGATCTCGTCAGATCTCAGAAGTTAAGCAGGGCTGGGCGGGACGTGGATGGGAGACCACAGGGAGCCACAGGGGGGCGCTAGAGGGACAAACTGTCATTGTGTCCTTAGGCAAGACACTTCACCCACATTGCCTAGTGTGAATGCGGTGTGTGCGTGAGTGACTGGCGGTGGTGGGAGGGGTCGATGGTGCAGACTGGTGGCCTCACTTCTGTCAGTCTGTCCCAGGGCAGCTGTGGCTACAGTAGGATCTTACCATGACTCAGGCTGGAGTGAAAAGTGCTCTGTAAAGTCTCTGAGTGTCCAAAATACTTCCAGTAAAAGTATCACATGAAAAAATCTACTTAAGTAAAAATTTAAAAATGTACTTTAATAGTAAAAAGTAAAAGTATTTCACACAGATTTTGAGTCTTATAAAGCTTCAACGTCAAAGATTTTTGCTGAATTTTTTTTCAACAGAAACAATTGAATTGATGTTTTTTTTTTCCTACCACTTATTATTTGTATATTTTTGTTTGTTCAAATTATGAACGTGTTAAAAATAAACCCTCAGCCTTTTCAGCAGGTCTCACACAATGGAGTCCACACCCAAAAAGTTACATAATGCACCTTTAAGAAATCTACTAGAAATGTTGCGTAACTATTACCAATGAAAAAAACTATATATAAATAATTGTTGGACGTTTTAAGCTTCTGTGGAAGAGAATGAGAAATGAAGTCTGTAGATGCAACTCGGAATTCAAATGTGCAAATGTTCGTCGTTTATGTGACAGCAACGTTTTTGTATTTTATTTTTTAATTAGAGGGAATAAGAGGGAATTAGAGGGAAAAAATCTTCTCTTATGAAAAATTCGAATGCAAGTAACAAAGGACGAAGAGTCTGTTTGAACTGTGTAATGATACTACGTCAAAACTGCAATTATGAACCAAGACTCAACAAGAACTTTTTAAAAACTGTTCTTAGAATTGTCCTGCAGAGACACCGTACAAACACGCCAGACTGAATCCTCTTCTCTCTTTGCAGCATTGCACCTAGACCAGCCACATTTTCAGATCCAAGTGTCTTATCGTCTAAACCAAACCCTTCCTCTTCATCGCTCCATGGATTCTGGTCTACCATCCTTTATCGCTGTAGTCTTTTGTGAGTTTCTTCAACCTTTCCATTTGAACTTTTGTTTTTGGACGGCTCTCTGATCAGATTATGTGGAGAAGCCGCAGCGATAAACAGAGCAGCTCTCAGGATCTGTATCTGTGGACTGTACGTCGGAGCCGTCACGCGGCGACCAAAAGCCAGAGAGCCAGAGCAGATCACTGACCCGGATAAGAGGAGCCTTTAATGACACGATGGAGACTGGAGAGTGTGAGGCTGCGTTAAACACACTCTCACACCACTCACAACTTTATATACACTCCTACGGGCCACACTCAAGCTTTATTTTCAGGATTATCTTGGGGTTCAGACGCAAACGCACACTTAAAATCGTCGATAAACAACCAACCAATATGAGTTCCAAGAAAGTTCACCTTTTAGTTCTTGTTTAAACCGTTTTGTTATGTGATCAGTAAGATACAACTACACAGGTATAAATATAATTCTGTTCTATTCAAGGTTATTTCTACAGCACATTTAAAACAACGTGAGCTGAACAAAGAGCTTCACATAAAAGTCAACACAAAGCAAACATACAGATAACACGGTTCACAGGAAAAGAACAATAAAACACCTGTATATCCTGTGGAGTGTTAAATACCAGGGAGAAGTTACAGACTGAGAGGATCTGACAGGCAGAGGGCGCTGTTCCATAGTCACAGAAAAGGCTCTGTCTCCTCTGGTCTTGAGCCTGGCTTTGGGCACAGCAGCAGGAGCTGGTCAGCTGACCTCTGACCTCAGGGCTCTGGGTGGAGTATAGGGCTGCAGGAACTCCCTCAGATAAAGAGGAGCCATAGAGAGAAGACTGGACCCACAGAGGCTGGACCATAGAGAGAAGGCTGGACCATAGAGACTGGACCATAGAGGGAAGTCTGGACCCACAGAGGCTGGACCATAGAGAGAAGACTGGACTCACAGAGAGAAGACTGGACCCATAGAGAGAAGACTGGACTCACAGAGAGAAGACTGGACCCATAGAGACTGGACCCACAGAGTCACACATTTAAACACAATCATGAACATTTTGAATTGGCCTGATATGAAATAACAGAATTCCACTGGGACAAAGGGCCTGTATAATGATGTAGGTTTAATGAGGCTTGAGCTGAGACAGACACAAAGGGGATGATGTAACGATGCTCAAAACAGTGCTTCAAATTAAACCGTCACATTTTCATACAGCACTTTTCCACCTTCAAGGCTCAAAGGCTTTACATCAAGAACCACTCATCCTTTCACTCACACATTCATACACCAGTGCACACAGACACTGGGGGCGAGGGGGGTTAAGTGTCCTGCTCACACATTCATACACCAGTGCACACAGACACTGGGGGCGAGGGGGGTTTAAGTGTCCTGCCCAAGGACACAACGACAGCATTCATGTGTGGGAGCTGGAATCGCACCGCCAACCTGTGGGTCAGAGGATCTGACCGCTCAACCAATGACGGTTTTTATGTTGAGAGCAGGATTTGAACTGCCAACCTTCAGCTCAGTGGACAAATGCTCTACCGACTGAGCCACTGTTGCAAATTCTATGTTACTGTTGATACTGGGGGATGTTTTTTTTATATTGTATTAATTTATTTTTCCATTATATTGAAGAAACATGAATGAGGTGGTCGTGTGTTTTCACTATCAGCATGAATTCTATCTGTTACAGCCCCAGGGTTTTAGCTCTGTTCACATTTTGCAATATTTTTGTGAACTCCTTTGTGTATCCAGCTCTAAATAAGATGGACAAAATTATAATGTTTTAAGGAAAAATTGTACAAATGCAAACTAAGAGACTAGTCCTTACACCTCGATTAAAACGTGCACTTGGTCACACGAGTCAAAGAAAAACAGGTTCAGAGCCGACATAAGCGCACTGTGTATTTAAGAAACCACAAGGGACCGTCATTATCACCTTCACCTCTTCAGACGCGGCTCCCAAAACAAACAACAAAAGCTGCGACTGAGATCTGTGAAAATCAAGAGTTTAAGTTTCAAGGTGAGGCCGGTGTGGAGACACGGGGCCGGCTGCACCGGGCACGAGTCCTTATTACGCATTCAGCTTGGACGCTTCCACTCGCAGAATCCTAATTAGTGTGACTTTAACAAAAGACAGAGGACTGTGCCATCTGCCTCACATAACGAGCATTTCTCACTAATTAAAAACACCTAGGAGAGCGCTTAGGCAGTGATACCTGGTTAGGTTTGTAAGGTTAGAGACGTTTAATGAGCGGGTAACACAGGAGGACGGCTACGCTCTTTATGTGGAAGGCTTTGTGTTCTGGTTTTTGTGCTGCTCTGTGAGATTCACCCAGAGTTCAAGGTAAAGGACAGTTCAAGTTGTGCGCACAACAAGGAAATATATGTTTGATGTTTTTCAGTTCAAGCTGTATCGTAGATGGGTCCCAGAAAAAGGGGTTTTTGGGTCCTGAGACTGAACGGGGCCGAGTGGAAACCAAAAACTCGTAATGGCCCGAGGTGCACACTCATGGAAAATAATAGTAAGAAAAAGGTAGTAAAATAATCAAAGGGTCTGGTTCTACAACTTTCTAGAATCCATGTAGTTTAAAATGGAGCTGGGACAGGGGCGAACTCTCAAGTGGAGTTTTCCGTGTCAGATTGCAGACGTGTTGACCTGGTTTATGGCTAATAACTCTGTAATTCAACTTTATTTCACATTTATAGCACATTTAAAATACAACTTAAGCTGCCAAAAGTGCTTCACATAAAGTCAACTAAAGCAGATATACATCAAATATGACACAAAGGCAATGAACAATAAAACAATAAAACACCTGTATATCCTGTCTAGTGTAAATACCAGGGGAGAAGTTACAGACTGAGAGGATCTGACAGGCAGAGGGCGCTGTTCCATAGTCTGGCACTGCCACAGAAAAGGCTCTGTCTCCTCTGGTCTTGAGCCTGGCTTTGGGCACAGCAGCAGGAGCTGGTCAGCTGACCTCTGACCTCAGGGCTCTGGGTGGAGTATAGGGCTGCAGGGGAAGATTTATAGAGAGAAGACTGGACCCATAGAGACTGGACCCATAGAGACTGGACACATAGAGACTGGACCCACAGAGACTGAACCCACAGAGACTGAACCCACAGAGACTGGACCCACAGAGACTGGACCCATAGAGACTGAACCCACAGAGAATGGACCCATAGAGAATGGACCCACAGAGACTGGACTCACAGAGACTGGACCCACAGAGACTGGATCCACAGACACTGGACCCATAGAGTCCAGACTGGACACATAGAGTCCAGACTGGACACATAGAGTCCAGACTGGACACATAGAGTCCAGACTGGACACATAGAGTCCAGACTGGACACATAGAGTCCAGACTGGACACATAGAGTCCAGACTGGACACATAGAGTCCAGACTGGACACATAGAGTCCAGACTGGACACATAGAGTCCAGACTGGACACATAGAGTCCAGACTGGACACATAGAGTCCAGACTGGACACATAGAGTCCAGACTGGACACATAGAGTCCAGACTGGACACATAGAGTCCAGACTGGACACATAGAGTCCAGACTGGACACATAGAGTCCAGACTGGACACATAGAGTCCAGACTGGACACATAGAGTCCAGACTGGACACATAGAGTCCAGACTGGACACATAGAGTCCAGACTGGACACATAGAGTCCAGACTGGACACATAGAGTCCAGACTGGACACATAGAGTCCAGACTGGACACATAGAGTCCAGACTGGACACATAGAGTCCAGACTGGACACATAGAGTCCAGACTGGACACATAGAGTCCAGACTGGACACATAGAGTCCAGACTGGACACATAGAGTCCAGACTGGACACATAGAGTCCAGACTGGACACATAGAGCGCTCACATTTAAACGCAATAACATTACTGGGCCTACCCACATGAAGCAAAAACTAGCTTAAGGTTCAATGTCTTCTAAATAATATATCTAGCTAACGCGCTAGCCGGCGTGTTCCAAAAGGACGTGATCATGGGCGCACTTGCGGCTCCATCGACTCAGGCCACAGTTCTGATGTAAAGTGAACTGGAGCCACTCTCTCTGTAACTGCTGCTGTCAGACTCGTTGGTTTGGTTCGTTGGTTGGTGTCTGTAATTCAAGATAACAGACAAATCAGGCGCCTTCTTTCCCCGAGGTCGCTCCTGCTAGCGTTAGCAACAGGTTTGATCGACAGCGGTGCTAAACCAGCGGTGCTAAACCAGCGGTGCTAAACCAGCGGTGCTAAACCAGCGGTGCGGGCGGGAAGGAGCGTTACCTTCATCAGCCTCGCTCTGGATTGGTTCTTTGGTTGCTATGATACTCCAGATCGGAATTCCAAATATGCAACTCGGCTCCAAATTCACCCATTAAATGTAAACCTCACCATAGCAAAGAACTCTGGGAAGTGTAGTCTCATTCTTTTGTGAATAACAGAAATACACCTTTGTTTTGTTTTTTTGTTCTTTTTTTTTGAGAGAAAAATAATGTATTGTTCCTCTAATTGACTATTGACAAATGAAAATAATGAAAAATACTTTTACCGACGCTGCAGGTTAAAAAGTGTCAAGGCGTCTCATTTCTTGCATTCGATGTTTTGAGCGTTTCGTGTCAGCTGTAACCACGGTAACGTCTTATTGCCCACCAGAATCAGTAGAAACAGTAGAACGACCGTCGACTCGCCAGACCACGACACCACTTCAGACAGAAGAAGAAATATGGCTTACCCTCGTAGACCTGTTCATAAAAGTGTTGTCGTTGGACTCTATGGCTCGTCCTCGGTCTCTCTCCATTGGTTGGTCCAAAGTAAATAAAGGTGTAACTAGACCTGTCTCGATAATCACGACATCGACTCATCGTTCAGTTTATGAAAGAGGGATCAATATATTTTAGGGTCAATGTTTGTCAATATCGTGTGGGACATTTTTGGTTATTTTGTGTCTATATGATCAGATTTAAGCTGTAAAAGTTTGAACAAATAACTTGTGTGACTCATTACAGACTCAAACTATCGACTAAAGTGTTTCATTCTGCTGTTTAGTTATCGCAGTTCATGATTTTTAACAATATTGTACATTTATACAATGTACATTTTTGTGGTTTAAATCTGCTCTTTTTGTGTCAGTGGCAGAAATGAGTTTCAATATTTTTGTTTATCGTCTATATTTACTTCAGCGATATATCGAACTTCAGAATGTGTTACTGAAACTGACCAAACACTCTCACTACTGACCAAAGCCCACTGACCAAAGCCCACTGACCAAAGCCCACTGACCAAACGCTCTCAGAGTGACGCCGTGAGACTAAGCGCTGTCACATTAAAGCACTTTTCTAGACGCGTCTTGTATCCAGGAAGTAGCCTCCCCCGACATCGCCATGACGACCCTACGCCGCACATACCCTCCAGACGTAGGTTTCATCCGAGCACTTTCATTACCTTTTAATTGGCTCTAAATTACAAAGTGATCCGTCCCATCAATAACACGATCTTAGTAACCAGAGAGTTACGCGGCGGAGTGGTTTTCTGCATGTGGATGTCGCACGGCCTTATGGGTAAACGCTTGAATACAAATAAGTGCATGTGTTAAGGGGCCGATGCTCTGTTTACTGAGTGTTTCATTTAGTGAGGAAAAGACTTGGCTTCAAACTTAAGTTGTTCTGACAGAATTTGAAAGTGATTCTTTTGACAAAACCATGAAAACACACCAACGTTGTGCCTGTGTGTAAATACTGCAAAACCTCAAGGACTTTCAAGGTTCCACAATATGGCATTAAAAGAGAGAGAGGGGGTATTACACTTCTATGGGGTATTAATTGCTTGTGGGGTGGGAGCATGAGGAGCGCTGCAGAGAGCTTCCTGGTTACATAGGCTTGTGGGCGGAGCCTTAGGTGTACGAGACCACGCCTCTTGTCTAACGGAAAGGAGGGTTTGAATAGTGACCGGATACGGCTCACTCAAACGTGCACGAACGATTCAGTGTTTATCTGTGTAAATACTGAAAAGAGGAACACTTCAAGGACTTTGGCTTAGTTCACTCAAAAAAAATATTATGTCACTTCCATTTAAATGTCGTATAAACACATCCTAAAATTAAACTCGTACTTTTTAGTATCTGTCGCTACAGCAGACGAGGCGAGGAAAAGTGACTCAGGTTTGACCCACTAAACAACATGACAGATTACACTGACAACACGTCGTTTCTGTCGTTTATTTAAGGCTCCGTTTATTCTAAAGGTCCATAGTGTATCTGTACGTTTTATCTGGTGCCTTAAGTCGTGTGTTCTAAGAGCTTGGTCTTCTGTTCAGGAACATAAACATCTAAACGAAAACAGGGGAAATACAGACCTGGTTTGTAAAAGGTCTGGCGTCGTGTGGCTGCTGTGGACCTGAGCTCGACACAACACAACACTCACGTTTGTGTTTGAAAATGAGGCACTTTGAGAAAACACTGAAAAGACTGAACCAACAACACACAGAGAGGACAGCGGCTGAACCATTACACACTTACACACACACACACACACTCTACTCACTCTACACGCATTACACACACTACACACTCCAAATTTGATCTAACTAGGAGACTTGGAATCACAGTGTTGTGCCTGTTTTCCTTATGAAACACTGTGGAACATTAGGTGCACTCACACTAGGCCTTCAGAGCTGTTCTCAAGCAAGTCTGCGTAGGGTCCTGTGCACAGACTGTTTATGTAAAAGGACATAGCTAACCTGTTAGCCGCTGCGTTCCAAACAGGAAGTGATCATGGGTGCACTTCCGGCTCCATCGACTCTCGCTCCAGTTCACTTTCTGTGTTAAACTCCGCCCCTCTCTCTGTACCTGCTGCTGTCAGACTCATGTTGGTCTTAAATGTTCGTATTAACCCTCTACATGATCCTGGGGTTTTTATTTCACTGTTGTGTCTGTAAATCAACATATGAACATTAATAACAGACGAATCAGGCGCCTTCTTTCCCCGAGGTCGCGCCCGCTAGCGTTAGCAACAGGTTTGATTGACAGCGTTGCTAAGCGCCCGCTCCCTGCTAAACCAGCGGTGTGGGCGGGAAGGGGCGTTACCTTCAACAGCCTCACTCCAGATTGGTTCTTTGGTTGCTATGATACTCGTGGTATCCAAATCCAAATATGGAACTCTGCCCCTATACCTGCTCTGGCCTCGATGAGCTTCATTTGGAGCCGAACGCTGTGGGTAACGTCACACTCAAGGCAAGACAAGTTCATCTGTACAGCACAATTGGTCACAAAGTAAATCAAAGAGCTTTACAGAATAAAAAGAACACATTAAAATCACAATACAACAAATCAAAACATAAATAATCATCATAAAATGAACATTAAAAGAGAAGAGACAGAATAACTGTATAAAGACGTCCACCCCAGGCTCACACCTAGTGCTAGTGTGAGCGCCCCCTAGAGTCTGTTCAATAAACTTAGACCCTTGCATTGATAAGTTTGTCTGGGACTCAGAATACGCACTTCAATACTTTGAATCTCCGAAGCCCAAAACTCTGTTCATTTGAGAGAAATGTGATTTTGTTTGTGAATGATGGTGACCAATGAGCTCCTTCGCTTCACGTGTCACTCAAATCAACACATCTGATTGGACGATCATGTTCTGGCTTGAGACGTGACGGAGGGGATTAGGATATAGCACTGATATCCCTCTGTATAAAACATACAGAGGTCGGTCTGGATTTTAGTGAACGTATAAAGAACGTGGAGACTCAACACATTAGACCAACAAAAACACCACACCGGTCCAGAACTACGATGACGATTATAAACTTACACACGAATGTTGACCAAGTGTGAGCAGAAAGGCCGTTCTTATAGAGAACACTTGACGCTGATGATTGACCGCCTCTTATACATGAACACGTGCACCGCAGTAGAGCTATTCACTGTAATGGACCGAATCACACGCCGCAAACCATCATTACCTCTGAGCTTTGCAAGTACAGAAATCATTAAAGTCTGATGCAGCTGTGTCGGGAGAAAATGGAGGACTGAAGGTGCAGAGCCATTTCTGAACCAGAGAAAATAAAGCAACAGGGAAGTGTGAAGAAAGAGAGAGAGACACAACCTCAGATCTGCCCAAGAGCCACAGACACAGAACTGTTATGAGGAGGGTCAGAAAAATACACAATATGTCCAGAGCGTAGACTGTTTATATAAGTGGACATAGCTGTTAGCCGCCGCGTTACAAACAGGAAGTGATCATGGTGCACTTCCGGCTCCATCGACTCTGGCTCCAATTCACTTCCTGTGTTAAACTCCGCCCCTCTCTCTGTACCTGCTGCTGTCAGACTCATGTTGGTCTTAAATGTTCGTATTAACCCTCTACATGATCCTGGGGTTTTTATTTCACTATTGTGTCTGTAAATCAACATATGAACATTAATAACAGACCAATCAGGCGCCTGCTTTCCCCGAGGTCGCTCCCGCTAGCGTTAGCAACAGGTTTGATTGACAGCGCTGCTAAGCGCCCGCTCCCTGCTAAACCAGCGGTTCCAAATATGGAACTCGGCTCCAAATCGTCCCTATGTCTGCTCCGGCCTCGATGAGCTTCATTTGGAGCCGAACGCTGTGGTGACGTCACACTCACTCAGTCACTTCTTTAAACAGACTATGATCCAGATCTACTTTTAATTATTGTGAAGTTTCTCGTACCAGTTTATGCTGTTGTCATCTTAAAATTTCAAACTCGATCTTGAAGTGAGAGTCTTGATACTCAGCTGATTTTGAAACCACGATGGTAAATGGTCTCATTTTTCTGTAGTGCTCTGTTTAATGCTTTACTGTGGAACATACCAGGCAAAGCAATGACAGTTCATAGAGACATAAACCCCACCAGAAAAGTGACATAGTGCAGCTTTAAAAGGTTCAGAAATGAAACTCATATTTGTGAATGAGTTGGATAAATGGTTTTATATTTATCCAGTAGTGCACTGTGTGATTCTGAGACTTTGTTGTAGAATGTTAAACAGTTAAACGTGTGAAGAGAGAGACTCTCAGATCTGACAGAAGCTGCGTGTTTTGTGGGTTTATAATTGTTTTGAAGCGTGTCATCGTGTTCAGAAGTGCCCCATGCAAAGGTGTTGATTAACTGAAATACATTTAACAACTTTGTCTCTGTTTTAACAAAAACTTTTTCAATTTCTTTTTTAAAATTTTTGTATCTAAGCAGCATTCATTTTGCAGAAGTATATAAATGTAAAATATTGGGAAGGGGACAAAATATGTTTCTGCAAATACATAAATAGATCAGTTAGTTGTAAATGTGCCATTTTGATCCATGTTTTTTCTGTTAGAAATTAAACTTACTAAGGTTATATTTTTGTACTTCACCATTTTTGTTATTGAACGTAAGAATCTACCACAGACTGTGTAAAGAAGTGACTGAGTGTGAAGCTCATCGAGGCCGGAGCAGCTACAGGGGCCAATCTGGAGCCCAGTTTCATATTTGGAATTCTGACTGTGAGTGTCATAGCAACCAAAGAGCCAATCCAGAACGAGGCTGTTGAAGGTAACGCCTCTTCCCGCCCGCACCGCTGGTTTAGCAGAGAGTGGGCGCTTAGCAAAGCTGTCAATAAAAACTGTTGCTAACGTTACGGGAGCGACCTCGGGGAAAGAAGGCGCCTGATTTGTCTGTTATTAATGTTCATATGTTGATTCACAGACACAATAGTGAAATAAAAACCCCAGGATCATGTAGAGGGTTAATACGAACATTTAAGACCAACATGAGTCTGACAGCAGCAGGTACAGAGAGAGGGGCGGAGTCTAACACAGGAAGTGAACTGGAGCCAGAGTCGATGGAGCTGGAAGCCCATGATCACTTCCTGTTTGGAGCGCGGCGGCGGCGGCGGGTTAAGCTACGTCCATTTACATGTACAGTCTGTGGAATCTACAACAGAAGAAGAACAAGCTCATGCTGACCTCATTGCCACTATATTTCTATTAAACTGGATACAAAATATTTGTAAAATGGGCAAAAGTGGCTCAGTTGGTAGAGCGTTAGTCCACTGATCCAAAGGTTGGTGGTTCGAATCCCGCTCTCGATATAAACATCATTAGTTGAGCGGCCACTGACCCACAGGTTGTCGGTGTAATTCCAGCTCCCACAGATGAATACTGTTGTTGTGTCCTTGGGCAAGTCACTTAACCCGCCTCGCCCCCAGTGCCTGTGTGCACTGGTGTGTGAATGTGTGAGTGGTTCCTTGATGTAAAGCGCTTTGAGCCTTGAAGGTGGAAAAGCGCTGTATAAAAATGTGAACATTTACCATGATTCATAAACAACATTTGTATTTTAAAGCTCCTGTATCACACAAACTGACTCTTGTAGCTTTAAGTCATGTTCTAAAGCTGTTCTCTCCTCAAAAACAGACCTGGAGTTGTGTTTTGTTTCATTCACACATGTTTGAGTAACACTTTATTATTAGTCTGTCTACATCTCCAAAGCCCAAAATGCTCTGTTCCACCTTGTGATGTCATAAAGTGGTAGTTTTCAAGTGAACAGCTCCTTTTACCTTTAGTTCAGTAGAGATTGGCAATTCCAGGACTGAAATCAAATAATTCTAGTGAAGGTGTGTGGAGTTTAAAAACACAGTGGAGCACCTCCTGTATT
>KN485221.1:30972-61503 GCA_000787095.1 Periophthalmodon schlosseri | reverse complement strand
CCCCCATGTTTTTGTAATGCAGCTTAACCAAAGACCAAAAGTAAAAATAAATAATCAAATCTAGTGCATTCCTTTATCCCAATGTGCTTGTATCTTTCACCAGCACTTTCTCTCCCCACACTCTCTCCGCAGTGTCCCAGAGCTGGAGATAGGAGCTGCTCTGTCTAATTATCTGTATGGTTTACCTTGGCTCAGTGGGGCCAGAGCCTGAGCAGGGTTTAAACAGGGAGATGGACGGCTTGAGATTCTGAAACTCTACACTGTAATTAGAGACAGGCACATGGAGGGCACCACACTGCTGACACAGTGTTCCCAGGCCCTCCCAGGCAGGAGCACACTCAACTTTGTCTCAGGCTAAACTACACAACATCTACAACACAGAGACTCCGCAACGCTCGCCGTTCATACCAGAGTTTGTCACATACATCTGTTATATTTGTCACAATCACTTCGGACTAGGTGCACTCACGGATTACAGACTTAACCAACACACAGCAATTTAACCAGATCACCATTTCCAAACTGCTGTGCAATTAATGAGATTTTGCAATAAAATCACGGTTATTACATCCGATTATTACTAAATACATAATTGAGAAAAAAATATTTACCAACTCTGGAATGTGTTTGCGTTCACATGATGGGTGGAAAAAGTTGCCAGTGGTTTGGAGTGTTTTTACTGGAGGAACACACTCATCACAGTCTTTTTGTGCTCTCTCTTTGTGAATAATTGTGAAGTGTTTTTGCCATAATCACGCAGCTATACACCAAACGTAATTCTCAATCGTCCCT
Source organism: Periophthalmodon schlosseri (assembly GCA_000787095.1). NCBI lineage: Eukaryota > Metazoa > Chordata > Actinopteri > Gobiiformes > Gobiidae > Periophthalmodon > Periophthalmodon schlosseri. Next base: position 60,711 of record KN485221.1, on the reverse strand, counting down.
GCCCCTGTCAGGATGTCTGTTTTATAAAGTTTCAAAAGAAAATGTAATTCTGTCAGCTGGACTTGATTTTTTGTAGTGAATACATTTGGCCACTGACCCAAGAGGCTTCTTTGGATCAGACGGTTCCTGGTAAGTCACTGCCTTATATCTTAATAAATGTGATAACGTCTTGATCACTATTTCCTTGTTTCAGTCCAGATCGGGCCTTTTAGAAGAGGTTGACAATGTTTTGACCCTCATAAACGAGATTAAATGAAAGGCTACACATCTCATCACGTTTAAATCTGAGCGTCATTTTCATATTGTGAGAGCAGGACTATAGAACTGTCACTTATCACATGTACAGCAGCCATCCTGTCATATAACAAGGGACTATCAAGACCAACATTCCACCAGCCCCTCAAACACACACTGTGCTCAAAATCCCAGACCTTAGCATCTTCTAGTGTTGTTCCAGGTCACGTTTTGCACTTGCGTGTCCGCTCCTCACCTCCTCACAATGTTCAGACTGTCTCTCCCGCGCTCAGCCCAGTTTAAACTCAGTGTCCAGTGATTTATGACTCTTTCCTCTGATTGTAATTCTCTTCTCTGGGCACGACTGTATGCTCTGTGCTATAGGAGCCATTTCTATTTCTCCAGTTGGACAGATTAAACAAACAAATTGACCAGAGACAAGCGGCGATGGCACACACGCCAGTGCACACAGGCGGCTTATTGCACTGGAAGTGTTGTGTTTATTCCTTTCAAAGTTAACTTCATCAAAACAACGAACAAAGAGACAGAGCCAATCAATGAAATTCATTAATGAAAACTGAAATGCATTTTATTCTTTTCTAATTACACGCATTGTAGCTCATAATTGAGCGGGGTGTATCAGAGTGGAGATTACTTCACCCTCTTGTGTGTGTGCGTGTGTGTATGTGTGTGTGTGCGTATGTGTGCGTATGTGTGTGTATGTGTGTGTATGTGTATGTGTGCGTATGTGTGTGTATGTGTATGTGTGCGTATGTGTGTGTATGTGTATGTGTGCGTGCATATGTGTCTGTGTGTGTGTCTGTTTCTGCGTGTCTGCGTGTCTGTGTGGTGACATGTGTGCTGCTCTCTGCTGGGTTCAGAGGCACAGCCCGGGCACCAGCTCCAGACAAAGCTGAGGAGGAGAGGGAGAGAAGAGGAGGCATTGGATTCAATTAGACCTCCATTCTCTGGTGTTACACTGCCCCCTTTTGTTCAAGCTCAGAAGTGCAGCCTCTTGCTGAAGGCTCAGAGCGCACACATTTAGTGCCATGTTTTTAAGACACTCCAATCACAAAACACAGGTTCACACTGTGGATCTAATGTACACAAGTGTGTTTTACTTTTACAAGTGACAGTTTAGCCACAATAAGTCGTATCATTCGGTTCTCCAGGGACAGATGTTGGCAGTGGGCTCAGTAAAACTGAGTCATCACAGAAGAAAGAAATCGCATGAATATAGATCAAAGTTGATGAGATTATATTGTATGTACCTGTGTCTTGTGAAAGTGTCTGAAAAGTCGCCTCTTGTCAAAGATTTGTGTCACAGCAGCACCTCTGTGTTGTGTTTGATTGTGTTTCCATGGCGTTGTTGTTCAGATTAAAGTGGACGTCTCTTTAAAAAGAGCATGTACTTACAGGTGTCACTGTGCAGTAGTGTGTTGTGACAAGTGTGGCTGTCATCAGCACCGTGCGCTCCACAGAAGAAGAAGTAGAAGCAGTCCTACCATCACATACACCACTACAGGCTTTGTATATGGAGCTGTGCTTTGCCATCTGGCCCTAACTGCCCCACAATAACAAATGTTCCACATTTCTGATTGGGCAATTAAAAACAGCGGGGCACAGTGTGGACGCGTGAGAGTGTCACATCCATCATCTGAAACAATCGGCCCCGACTGAGTTGTATGTGTGAGTGTGTGTGTGTGTGTGTGTGTGCGTGTGCGTGTGTGTGTGTGTGTGTGCGTACGCTCAGCACTGTGTGCCCCCATAACAACTGTGAAACCAACACACAAGTTCCCCCATGACACACAGGCCAGAGGAATAAAACAATCAATATGGTCACCTTACCAAACCAGCGAGTGCTGCTCCCAGTGTCCAACAGTGAAACTAGTGTCATCTGAAGTGCTCATTCTAACACAGAGAACAGAAATATAAACATCTATGAACAACTGATCAAAGAAGGTTTAGTAGTGCTCATTTAACTTGAACTTAAGATCATCAAGTTCAGAAGAAGACATCAATGACTTGTAGAAATCTGGATTGTATCATGTTTCATTTTGTAAATGCCTTTGAGGGAAACATATCTGGAAAAGTCGCCTCTCAAGGCCCCACAAACTAAAGTCTGTCAGACATGAGCCCAAATCAAAGTGCAGCCCTGGACGGTCCATTGTCTCAGTGTAATTAACAGAGCAATAATCCAGCGTGGCATCGAGTCTCTAACCCAGAAGTGTCTGGTGTTTGTGTGAAGAGCTCAGAGCGGAGCAGCTTTAGTTTAATCATGACCCCATTAAGGCAGAAGACACTGGGCACAGTCTGAGGACTTACATTTGTGGCCCTCTCTCAGCCTTTGTTTAGCTAAGTCCCTGTTGACAGCCCAGTGCTCCAGTGGCTTCAAGAAAACTTCCTCGAGAGGAAAGATTACTTTTATCCCTAATTAAAGCAGCACATTTGCATAGCTCACCAAGTCATAATATATGCTAATGTGCATTTACATTGTAAAGTGCTGCGTTTGCAGCTAATGTGGCCTAAATATGTCCATAAACATCATTTAAAATGTTATTTTCAGCACTATCTCCGTTTACATAAATTATACTCAGTGTTCCACAGTAAGTTTCAGATATCACACAGGAGAAGTGAGTCATGTGACCGGTGCATCCAGATGTGCACTAGACCATATCAGTGTCTTAAATCAGCTCAGTCCAAAAGCATAACTCTGCACAGGTACAAATGTACGTAAATACACAGAACTGTGTCACTGTTATCAAAAGTGTAATATTGTATAGTGGTCTCCAAAGCTGCCCCTGCAGTGACTGTGGTCTTTGTGGTGACTAAATTAGAAAAAGGGATAAAACAGACTTCAACAGAATAAGGGGAATGAAATAATTGAGTCCTGTTCCATTGAGCTGGAGGCAGTGCATACAGGTCTGTGATCTCTCCTCTCTCAGTATCACTTATGCTCCTGAGTGATTTCATTTGGTCTGAAGAGCTTTGGACAAGAGCATAACACCAGATGAGCCCATGGTAAAACGTGTACCTCACAATCTCTACTTCTCTACATATTAAGTGTAGCACAGCTCTTAGCATGATAAGAAGCTGTTTTTATACAGAGGGAAAAGACGCAAGCAGATGGAGCAGTGCATGAAAACATTAAGTACATGCTTTCATTGGGCGCTGAGTGTTGCAGCACTTTTCAGGTAATTGGTTTTGCCTAAAAGATGGAGAGATTAAAGAATGCAGGCGGGCTGACGGAGGAGAAGAACGGGCATAACAGTTAGTTTTGTGCTTTTGCTTTTGATTACCCCCTTTGCCTTCTGCTGCTGATTGCGTTTCGGTGCAGTTGCGACGCGCGCCTTGGCCTGGCGTGACCACCCGTGTCTGTGAACATGTATTTTCACCTGTGCGGCCCACTTCCAGAGCTTCTTCCTTCCTCCAAACAGAACAATAGCACCGAAATGAGTGGCCTCTTTGATCCGACTGCCTCTCCTCGCTCGCTCCAGTCTCCACACCTGGCCTAATGGATTTTCAAATGCAGGTACACAATTTGTATCCAGACTTGACAGGCATTTCCTTTTGTGTTTGGAGATGGGGATCAGGCTCTGAGTGGTTTGCTGCTGATGGTTTGGTTGAAAGATTCTGCATACAGAGTAGAAACGTTTTGCTGAACTTTTCTGAGAGGGCTAAATGTGAGACTTTATGCACATTTCCACATCAGGCCAAACAGGGGGTTTAAGAGCACCTCTTAAAAGCTCTGATACTTCTGTTCACTTGGAGCACGGCTTCAGAGCTGCGGTGCTGCTCCTACCCCACATAACAAGGAGCTGCAAGGAGATGCCATTTGGAAAATATTTGTGTTTCATAGTGAAATTTGTTAAAAAAAAGGCAACATTAGGATAGTTGTACATTCATAATTTGAGATTTTGAAGAAAAATATTATTACATTTATGTGAATTTGGGCCAAAAAGAGAAGAAAACGTCATCATCGCGTATGGGCGGACATGCCGATATCGACTGTGAATGTATGGTATGAAGCTATTATGGTCAGTATCAGATACGCTGTGACAGGTTGACTCGCGGTGCCAAACTCATGTTATAACCTGAATGTAATTGACTGTGATTTCCAACTGCCCTCTCTGAGCCACAACGGCAATGTCTTCTAATTAACTAGAGAGCCCTGACAGCCTGGTGCCACCTCCATTTGGTCCCCACTTGAAACGAGTGCCATGTCCTGAGGGTTCCTGTCAGAGCCAGTGTCTGTGAATGGTATGACATGTCCCTTCATGTCTCCATTTATCTCTCCCTTCCCCTATCCACTTCTCCATCTCACTCCCTGACAACTATTTTCTTCTAATCATGCTCAGGAGGAAAATGAGAGTGTGTTTGGCTGGAAGGAAGAGGAAGGAAGAGGAAGGAAGGAAGCCTGTGCCCACGGAATGTATGAGAACGAGGGAAGGAAAAAGAGAGAACGAACGACAGAGAGAGAGGGAGGGAGAAAGAGAGAAAGAACGACAGTGAGAGAGGGAGAGAGAAAGAGAGAGAGGAAGTGAGTTGGAGAGTGTGACCAAATCAGACCGAGACAGAGTTGTTCATAGGGCTGTCATCTTATCAGTCTGTCTGTACACTGAGCTTCATTATGTGCCTGGCCTGGAGAGTAATGTCTTCCTAAAGCAGCTGCAGAGCCATGGGCTGCTCCGACTGTAGCCGCACACATAGACTCACACAGACTTACACTGAGCACACAGCCAAAATGAGCCTCCAATTACAGCAGGAAATACACCATCACAATTCAACAGAACACTTGGGGTGCTCAGTGCTTCCTAACGCCACTCATTATTTGGATTCAAACGCACATGAACTGATAACTACCACCAGACCGAGCCTGAACTGTCCCGCTTTAACTAATAATAATGCATGAGATTTATATAGCGCTTTTTGGACTCTCAAAGACGCTTTACAGAGCATTATTCCTTCACTCCGCACTCGGTGGTAAGCCACTATTGTAGGCACAGCTGCCCTGGGGCAAACTGACAGACACGAGGCTGCCAGTCTGCGGCATCGGCCCCTCTGGCCACCACCGACGCTCACTCACACATAGGCCTGACGCGATAACAAATGTGAAGCACGATATATTGCTACAGAGATATACTGCAATAAACAATAATATTGAAACTAGTTCTTGCCACTGATACAGTAACAATAATGTAAGATAATCCCAGGAAACCATTTTTAAACAGGCAGTATCATTAAGTGGCATGAGCTGCAACAAATTAATAGCTGAATGAAGCAATAATTAGCAACAGAAGTTACTTTTTCAACCTTCTCCAGCTCAAATCATATCATATTACAACCAACATACCCCAAATCTCCCCACTTTTACAAAAAAAAAACTGTACACACAATCAATTTTGAGCCCCAAAATGTATAGTTCCAGCTTTCATAAAGCGAACGATAAGTCAATAGAGTAATTATCGTGACAGGCCTATTCACACACACCTTTCATACTAGACAATGTGAGTCAAGTGCCTTGCCTAAGGACACAACAACAGTTTTTGCCACTGACACCCCACTGTGGCACCTGGTATTCCCAGCAGTCTCCCATCCAAGTACTAACCAGGCCCGGCCCTGCTGAGCTTCTGAGATGTGACGAGATCAGGGTTTGACGAGCTGGAGGCCACAAACTAAGTGTGTGCTTTTAACTGTGTTTACTGTACTTTAAATGTGTTCTATATTAACACTTTTGTATTTGTTTATTGTTGTAAGGCGACCTTGAGTGTCTAGAAAAGCGCCTAATAAATCAAATGTATTATCATTATAATTTTTTTTACTGGTATTACTATCACAACTGTAACTGTTACTATGATATAACAATCATTTGGAGTCTGTTTATAGCCCAGATAATGATACTAAACAGCCTGACCATCACCTCAGTAATCGATTAGTTGCGATCAATCGATTAACTTCTTTCAGCTCTTTTTAAATCTTAATACAAGTATTGGTAAATAGTGGCCACAGCAGCAAGACAAAAATTGTATCGAAAACGTCCAATTGGACCATCCAGAACGAAAAACAACACAGTTTACTTAATCTGAAAAGAACAAAAGTTTGTTTCTCGACTCATTTCAGTGGAACACACGACCGCTGTTGCCTGATGCCTTAGTCATTTTAGTGGAGCCAGAACGACTCCACATTCAAAGTGTCACTGTTTTCAAATCTGAAAATGTGAGCACTCAGAAACAATTGCATTTTTACTCCGGACTAACTGCCTGTGTTTGATGACTTTTATAAACCTCAGACAACCTGTAATTGCGACACGCGGGAGCCACAGTGAAGTGACACAAGAGTTTAGCAGTGCAGAAAGTGCTTTGTCCTCTGCTGACAAGTTCCTCCATTACCCTCAGTAAACCTGGATTTACAGAGAGACGTTTGTCACAAATGCAAACCCGTCTCTGGAGAAGAAGTATTTAGTGTGCTTTGCTAAATCTGAGAGCCACACCGCAGGATCCATCCGCCGGTTTGAGGTGCATCACAATCAGTCTAATTGGACAGGTGTTTGCTAACTATTATGATCCCAAAGCGGGGTGTCAGGAAACGGGCCCCGAAACAGCACGAACCCTCCCCTAACCTGCGCGGCGGATTAGAGCGGTGGATGAGATGGAGAGTGGGGCTTTTAGGTGTCACAGAGGAGAGAGCTGATGATGGAGACACAGAGAGGGGAAGGGAGATTAAAGAGGAGCAAGTCTCTCAGTGTGTGGTAAGCTCCAGTCATCTGTTGTCAGCCCCCCCCCCGGTGGGCGTGTACACCCCACCGAGCGACCAGACAGGCGTTAACACTGCACTGAGACGCACAACAACACACGTTTACATTTAGGCACGAACTTCACAATCAACTTCTCATTACGCTAATAACAATAATGAAACATGGTAGACAAGTTCTTCTGCAAAAACTAAAATCATGTCGCCAACCATCAAAACATTGCCACAAACTAAAGTCAAAGTTCACTCAGTGTTGTTCAAACTATTAAAGATGCGCTTTGTAACTTTTCCAATGGAGGTTACGTCATTTGCTTGTCATCGTTTGGCCTAATGTCTAAAGTATGGCATGAATTTATCTATCTCCATGGACACACAGGAAGAATGCATAACTTCCAGGGGACTTTTAAGAACATCTGGTCGAAGAAATACAAAATACATATGTTTAAAGTCCTATATTACTCAAAAGTGACTCCTGTGAGCTTTAAGTCATGTTAGAATGTTGTTGCATCACCATAAACACACCTGGAGTTGTGTTTTGTTTCATTCACACATGTTTGAGTAACACTTTGTTAGTCTGTCGACATTTCCGAAGCTCAAAACGCTCTGTTCCACCTTGTGATGTCATGAAGCAGCAGTTTTCAAGTTAACAGCTCCTTTTACCTTTTGTTCAGCAGAGACTGGAAATTCCGAGGTTAGAAATCATCCAAATGATTCTAGTGAAAGTAAATGGTGATAAATGCTGCATCGACTCAGTGGTGGAACAATAGTTTTTGGGGGTCAATACTTATCGTGTGTACAGTTTCTTTGCACTATTGGGAAAGTTTGTTTATTTTTCTGTATTATGATGAGATTTGAGCTGTAAAAGGTTGAATTATGAACTTCTATGACTCATTATTGATACAAAGTAACTGCTATTAACTACTTCTGTTATTTATTCAATTCATTTTTTTAGATTTAGAATAGTTTTTGTGGATAATTCCGCTTTATGGTTGGGTTTCAATGTTATCGTTTATCGTCTATATTTCCTTGTCGGAACATATCGTACTTCAAAATTCGGCATTGTGACAGACCTATTAATGACATACTGTGGAACATTCCAGGCAAAGCAATAACATCTCAATGGAGACAAACCGTTGCGGGCCCCATCTAGAAAAGTTACATAGTGCACTTTAAATTACACAATTTTCTGATCTATGTTCTAATGTTTCCTCGTCACAAACACACCTGGAGTTGCGTTTTGTTTCATCACACATGTTCTGGAGTTGCGTTTTGTTTCATTCACACATGTTTAACACACAAACCCTGAATATTTCGGTTGAGTTCTTCTCTCAAACTGAAAACACTCTATTCCACTATTTCACCTTGTGATGTCATGTGGTAATACAGGAAGTGCTCCACTGTGTTTTTAAACTTCACACACCTTCACTGGAATCATTTGGATAATTTCAGCCCTGGAATTGCTGATCTTTACTTAATTAAAGATAAAAGGAGCTGTTAACTTGAAAACTTCAGCTTCGTGACATCACAAAGTGGAAGAGAGCGTTTTGAGCTTTGGAAATGTAGACAGACTAATAATAAAGTGTTACTCAAACACGTGTGAACGAAGCAAAACACAACTCGAGGTGTGTTTTTTCAAGTGACATCATTATAACACGGCTAAAAGCTCACAAGACTCAATTTCGTGTAACAAAGGACCTTTTAGTAATTTTGCTTTTCTGAGTCCGTTCTCAGTTTGGAAAAGGCTCCACGATCCAAACTACAATGAAAGCAGAAGTTCCATAGGTCAAAGGTCACCATCTTTAGCTAGTATTGCTGAGCCGGCACATTTCTCGTGCACATCCACGCACAGTACAACAATATCTTTGAGCAGTGGTTATTGGAGGAGGCACAGGCGCACGGTGTGAGGCTCTCAATGAATAGATCTCTATTGATTTCAACTAAACTACATGTGCTGTCAGACCAGCGCAGCCTCTCCACAACTCATGTGTGCTCCGCCGCTCGGCCCTGCGCACGCACAGCACCACACGTAAACACCACACGCACATTTTGTACATTTACACAAAGCGAATACGCCCCATAGCCACTCCAAGCTCTCGGAAATGACCCCGTGAAGAAGAGAGGCTCTTGAGTGCGGCGGCTGACAGTGGGGTAAAACATCCTCTCAATGATAGCGCCACAGGTCAACAAGGCAGGAGCAAGTTTCACCAACAAGCTGACCGGAGAGGAGGCATTTTATACACACACAAGCGGGGCATTTGTCACAATCCCAATCTGCAGCAAGTCACCTTCAAGAAGATAAATAATGAAACAACACAGCATGACAAAATATATGTGTATCGTGGCCTAGAAGCGTGTGATACTACTGTTGTTTAATTATTGAATCGGGCTGTTGTGGTAAAGAAGGAGCTGAGTCGAAAGGAAAAGCTCTCGATTTACCGGTTAATCTATGTTTTCTCACCTATGGTTCCTGGTTTAGTCCTGGTTTAGTCCTGGTTTAGATCTGGTTTAAATCCCTGTTCCTACCCTCACTTATGGTCATGAGCTTTGGGTAATGTCCGAAAAGACAAGATCGGGGATGTCTGTCCGCTCCCTTAGAGACAGGGTGAGGAGCTCAGTCACACAGGAGGAGCTCTGAGTAGAGCCGCTGCTCCTCCATGTCAAGAGGTGGCTTGATGCTTCCCTGGGGAGGTGTTCCAGACATGTCCCACCGGGAGGAAGACCCGGGGGAGACCTAGGACACGCTGGAGGGACTATGTCTCTCTGGCCTGGGGACGCCTCGGGGTCCCACTGGAGGAGCTGGAGGACGTGTCTGGGGTGAGGGAAGTCTGTGAGTCCCCGCTTAGACTGCTGCCCCCGCGACCCGGATAAGCGGAAGAAAATGGATGGATGTTTAATTATTCATTTTATGTCAACAGTGTAGCAATTAGTGCTGTAGAAGAAATTCTTGGTCGACTAAGAACAGGCCCTGTGCATTAATGTTACGCTATTTTCTGATCTATTTTATAACTTTCCTCATCTAAAACATGCCTAGAGTTTTGTTTCATTCACACGTTTAACACACAAACCCTGCATATTTAGGCTGAGTTTTTTTCTCAAACTGAAAACAATCTCTTCCACCTTGTGATGTCATCTAGTGGTAATACAGGAAGTGCTCCACTGTGTTTTTAAACTCCATACATCTTCAGTAGAAACATTAGGCCAGGAATTGCTAGTCTCTACTGAACAAAAGGTAAAAGGAGCTGTTAACTTGAAAAATAACGCTTCATGACATCACAAGGTGGAACAGAGCATTTTGAGCTTTGGAGATGTAACAGACTAATAATAAAGGATTACTCAAACGTGCGTGAATGAAACAAAACACAACTTCGGGTGTATTTTTGACGAGTTAATAACATTATAACATGGCTTAAAACTCACAAGAGTCACTTTAGCGTAAAATAGTAACTTTAAGTAACTTTAAGTAGCCTATCTCTATGATCAGACCCAAACTGCAGTCACAGGATTTTATACAAAAATTAACTACAGAAAAATACAGGTTAAACTATTATTTACATGTAAAGAAAAAGGTTGAATAAACTCGCACTTCACTCCCAAATCCTTATAATCCCAGGAAAATAGTTGAGTAATAAACCTACTAAAGACAGCCCCAGCAACTTTAACAAAACGCACATTTTTGAAATCTAAATCCATGTTTGCACATCAATAACAACAAGTCAATAAACTATAACAGGACTGGCAGCTGTGTAACTATTTACTAGAAGAAACACTTTGTAAACCCATCATAGCCATTTATCACTGAAAAACATGTCTCACCTCCAATCAGTGGTGGAGCAAGTACTCAGTTTTGTTACTTAAGTAAAAGTACAGAAGCCGGAGCAAAAAAATACTCAAGTAAAAGTAAAAGTATAAATAAAAATATTAAAAATGTACTTAAAGAGTAAGTTAAAAGTATTTCACGCAGATTTTGAGGTCTAATAAAGCTTCAAATGTTTTTGTTTTTGTTTTGTTTTAATAAAGATTTGTGCTGAATTTTTTCAAGAAACCACTGAATCAAGCTTTTTTTTCCGTCTGTTTTTATCTGTATATTTTTGTTTGCTCAAATTATGAACGTGTTAAAAATAAACAGGCTTTTCAGCAGGTCTCAAACGGTAATAAAAAAACACTTAGATTTTTCAGTCCTGTTCGAAATTGTAGTGGAGTAGAAAGCACAAATGTCAAATCTCAAATGCAGTGACGTAAAAGTAAAAAATATCCAGTTACTTAAGTAAAGAACAAATACCTAAAATGTATACTTTTACTTCGTTACATTCCACCACTGCCTCCAACAGACCTAAAAATCCCTAAACCACGTTAACTAAATCTACATGCATTGGTCATGGGCAATTGCCAGCCTTCCCAGACGCCTTTATCCCACATTTTGACAGCGATGATATTGATTTCAGTATATTTTCATAAATTTCAATTTCATGGGTCCCTGGTATTTATCTGCTCCACTGTGTGCGCTTGTGGCTGCGCGCCCCGCTCCCTCCCCACGTGTTTGGTGATGTGTCAGTGTGGTAATTAGCACGAGGGGGGGAGAGATCAAAGACGTTACACTTGTGCTGTGCGCCTGTTTCTACGCGTCTACTGATGATCTGCACCGGGCTTTGATGCTGTAAGCTCTGCCGGTTAATGTACTACGGATAAAAATACTACACCATGTAATCTGGCAGTTATCCCTGGAGAGCAGAGACCCAAAATGTGACACGTGTCGAGAGAAGGATGTAGGGAAGAGAAAGAAAACAAGAGCGACGATAAGACGCGAGATATTTGCTGCAAGCTAAATATTATTCCAGGAGTTTTAAATGCAGGTGACGCGCAGAAGACCCTCCTGGTTATCTCTGAGCGCTCGCGAGGCCTCGTTGAAAAGGGCGGGCGTTAGGGCTAGGCTAGTTGGCTACTGAATGGAAGTAGCTAAAAGTTTTCAAAGATGGCCCAAAAAACTATAAATACATGCCATGCTGGTGTGGGACAGATTATTTTACCTTTCGAAGACACGTGTCGTTTTGTTATTGAAGAAATTGGTCCTTGATTCTGCAAAAAACTCAACGCTTTAAGGTCATTTTCCTCTTTGTGTTTTCTTCAAGTAGCCCCATGTTCACGTTTAATCTTCTTTCTTCTAATTTTGTTTAAATAAATGACGAAAACGCTATTTTGTAACCAACTTCAAAACTTTAAAAGCAGAGCGGCATGGAGGCGCTGAGATCTAAGGACTTTTTCCCGCCATACTGACGCCTGCACGTACCACCTGCACCTACACCTGCACCTACACCTGCACGTACACCTGCACGTACACCTGCACGTACACCTGCACGTACACCTGCACGTACACCTGCACGTACACCTGCACGTACACCTGCACGTACACCTGCACGTACACCTGCACGTACACCTGCACGTACACCTGCACGTACACCTGCACGTACACCTGCACGTACACCTGCACGTACACCTGCACGTACACCTGCACGTACACCTGCACGTACACCTGCACGTACACCTGCACGTACACCTGCACGTACACCTGCACGTACACCTGCACGTACACCTGCACGTACACCTGCACGTACACCTGCACGTACACCTGCACCTACACCTGCACGTACACCTGCACGTACACCTGCACGTACTGTAGGCTAATTAAACCAGTTGGCAATGGCGCTTGGATAATGGTGACAGTTTTTATGTTATGCTATGACGGATACAGTCTGGTAAAAGTTTAAATTTAAATGACGAGGCTGTGGTTAAATTGGCCTATGTTGTTGACGCTGCGTGTAGCTATCGGTAAGGGCTATTTTAGCTATTTTACCATATTTAGCCCATGAAAACGGCCATGTAGGCTATTAGCTATGGGGCTTTGGCAGGTCCACCTGTGCAAGACCAAAAAAGCGCCCAGTCGAGAAGGCCGTGTCAAGAAAAAGCTCGTGTTCTGTTCAGCTGAATGTCAACATCAAATTAATTTACTCTCCAATCTCCAATTGTTTCCGGAAGAAGTTTGCATGTTCTTCTCAAGTAAAGCGGATTCTCTGGTGGACTCACTTCTTCCTAACGACCTTAAACGTAGCTCCAGGTAAATGTGGGGGTTGTAACACAAACTAAACCATAGATGCATATAAGACCTATTGTTTATTTTAGCTTTACTTTAGTGTCAGGTCATTACATTGGCTTACGTTTATGTTGCACTGTTTACCAATGATGTGAAAAGTTGATATTAAAACTTTAAACTGTTTCTCCAGGATGAAGTCTGTAGGTTATCAGGCGGCTTCTTCACAGCATCCAAAGAAAACGTGTACAGGTAAACATGTCTCCCGTACCCACGGCGAAGACGCAATTTCCATAGCGTAGGTTTCTATCACAATAATATGACAAGCCGCAAACTGGTCATAGAGAGTTTGTCCACTGATCCAAAGGTTTTTTTTACTCTTAAGGTAAAAAAAAAAGCCACTGACCCACAAGTTGGCGGTGCGAATCCAGCTCCCACAGGCGAATGCTATCGTCGTACCCTTGGGCAAGACACTTAACCCTCCAGTGTCTGCACTGTGTGTGAATGTGCCTCAGAGGTGGAAAAGCGCTGTATAAAAATGAGATCATTTACCATTTGGCTTGAGAAACAAAGTAGCTGATCGCTGCCATTGCTTTGGAAGAAAAAATGTAATGAAAGCTAATAGTTAATTAGTTCCAATTACAAAAACAGCACTGACAGAGCCTCGTAATTAAACTGAAAAACACACGCAGGTACAAACACTCAAGTACAAATTAGTTTTCAACATGCCCGGGAAATTCTCGTCAAGCCCAAATACCGTGACACAATAGACAGGTATAAGCAACTTAACTCTGCAGGAAAAAGGTGGCAGGCGGGATGAGCGCTGTAGATGGATGGAATGGCTGTATACTGTTAATGAAGACAAAAATGAGTCCGAGCCAGCATCAGTATCGTGTGTGGGCGTTCGAGCTGGAGCCGTATGTGACTCAATGTACCAGCGTCTGTTACAGAGATAGGTGTGAGGTGGTCCATACGTCAACAGGGCCTAATTGAGAGTTTCACGTTCGCTCTACACTTGCTCCTGACACAGCGCCCCAGGGCCTATTGTGAGAACGCCAACTTCATGTCACAAAGAAAATGAGAGCGATGGATGATAAGGGGAGAAGAAGTTTATGCTTTTTTATTTCCTCGGGCTGATTTTCCCCATAACTTTTAAAGAACTCGAGCAGCAGTCTTCCTCTTAAACACTGCAAATGGCGGTGGCCTCAAGGCTGAAGTGACAGACTTTTGACCCCCCGAGTAGTTGTCCATCAAATATAATTCAGTTATTTATGACATTAAAATAGTGAAAAACAAGTCATTACCAGTGTCTAAATATATTGGATATTTTTTGTTTATGTTTCGGTAAATAAAAGTTTCCTATTCAGTCTCAATACTTGATACTCAAATCGACTTGGCCAAGTCAAGTCAAATTTATTCATAAAGTACATTTAAAAACAACCACCGCTGCCCAAAGTGCTGTACAATATAAAGTCTAATCTTATAAAACAAAACATGCAAAAATACAATAGAACACAACAAATACAATGCAACACTAGAGTCCCACCAGCTCGTGTTAAAATCCAGTGCAAACAAATGAGTTTTCAACAAAGATTTAAAAATATTTAAAGAAGAGGCTGTTCTAATACCCAGAGGAAGACTGTCACGATGAGGTGCAAAAGATAAAGAGATTTTATCTATAATGAGTCATAGAAGTTCTTTTTTCAAACCCCTACAGCTCAAATCTTATTGAAGAGCAGAAAAAACTTATAACATATCCCACCAAATGCAAAGAAATTGAACAAACGATAAATATCGAGTCCCAAAAAATATCGTTGAGTATGTGATAGCTGGAACAAACCACACCTTTTTCATATAATACAATAAATTTTTAGCTTTAAGGCAAGGCAAGTTTATTTGTATAGCACAATTCATAATTCAAAGTGCTTTACAGAATAAGAAAGACGTTAAAATCACAATAGAAAAAAATCAAAACATAAATAATCATCATAAAATTAACATTAAAAGAGAAAAGTGCAGAATAAAAACCTTTCCGTCAGCTAAACAGAACCGTTTGGAGCCTGGATTTAAACAGCTTTAACATGTTGTCGTACTAGTTCATTAGCATTAAAAGAGAAAAGTGCAGAATAAAAACCTTTCCGTCAGCTAAACAGAACCGTTTGGAGCCTGGATTTAAACAGCTTTAACATGTTGTCGTACTAGTTCCGATATAGATCCAGACCGTTCTAAAACTATTCAGGAAAGGACCAACAGCCTTCGTTGTTGCAGGAGCAGTGGGTTTCACAGCATTTGGAGGGAACATCTCCAGATCTTGAGCTAGGCTTGGTCAGTCAGTCAGAAATGATAGACGGGAATCAAACCCGGAACCTTCTTGCTGTGAGGCAGGAGTACTGGCCACTGTGCCGCCCAATTACCAATATTGTTACTGTTGTTATCTCATTATACGAGCCTAATGACAAAACGCTCGTACCAGGAAGAGATAAGAAACTTGTAGCTCATTTTTAAGGTTCCATCCGTAATTATTAAGCGTCTATTAAAGCCACTTCTTTGCTTCTTTATGAACCCGTCGTGGTGAGAATTATTTCAGACCTTGTTTTTCTAATGTTAAAAACCCTCGTCTATGTCTCGATTCGTATGGCGTTCCAGATCAACATCGAAACACAGTGATTTCAATTACTCCAAATCTGACCGTTGCCTACAAACAGGAGAGGTAACTACTCTGCCACTCTGCCTCTAAAGTAAATACATCAAGTGTTCCATACTTGACCAAATATTTCAGCCGGAAAAAGTAAGTGTAGCTCCCTTTTCTCTTTCTGTAATTTAAACAGGTCGAAGAGTTTAATGGGCGCTGGAGGCCTGGTAAAAAAGAAAATAGATAGGATTAATGCATGAAATTTGAAAGTCAAAACTTTGGAAGATTTATAATACTAGTGGTGAATATATCAAAAATCACACTTTGTCAGAACATTTGGGCAATGAGAAGCAGGTGTAGTGCTGGGTAAAAGGTACGTGTGTGTGCGTTCTGACACACACCCACACACAATTACTATCCACGCGGCACTTTGTTCCCTGGGGCGGACCACGGAGCCGTCAAATCCACTCTGATTCTGAATTAGCAGTGATTGGCTGTCATTGCAGGGTGTCCCACACAGCTGAGACCACTCACGCTCCACTCACACACGTACAGTTTCATATGGCCAGGGCGTCATGTTTCAGTAAACTGCCGAGCTCCCCAGTCTGTAACTAGGGCTGTTTTAAGAGCTGCGGTTTAGCATAGCTGTGCATGTGTGTATGTTCACATCTGTAGACGCGCACAACAGCGGCGAATGTGGCAAAGATTTCAAAGTGTGTGATAGTACAGTTCTTAAAAGTACATAACCACGCTGTCCCTGCGGATTACTTTCAACTGACTTTACATAAAATTATATAGATATAGATTGATTTTTTAAATATATAATTTACTCACAATCTCAGAAACTCTTTTTTTTTTTTAAACTACACTGAACTACACTTACATTTCTTCCTTGTTTTCCATTTTCAGGGTCATGTATAAGTGTAACCCGCTCACACTTGGAGCTGCTGCGGATCTGGACAACAGTAAGTCGCGGTCAGATATTTTACTTCACAGGGAGGCACATTTGAATATATCTCCATATCGGTGAAAAACTGGTATCGGATGAAAGTCTATATAGGCCTACTGTAGTATTGGTTTGGATCTAAATGTGTTCTAAAAGTGCACTATTATAGCATTTCCCCAGCTAGATCAGACTAACAAAATAGTTTTGAGCCAGCAACAGGCAAAGAAACCTTATTTTCCTCTATAGTTATATTTCTAATTGGGAAATTACACAGGTTTTGCATAAATACCACAAACATGCAAGATGAGAGATTGGCCGGTCCAAAAACAGCAGTCCCACCCATCTTCAGAGAGATGCACTGGTGCCAGCGGAGCCTTGTGTGGCTGCATCAGCAGGGCTTTACCAGCAGTTTGGCTTGGATCTGTGTCCAACAAACTCACATCTCCAGTTACAAATGTGTTGCAGTGAGCATGACCCCTGTTCTCTAATCCAAGATGATGGGAACTGCAAAAATAAGCAAACGAGAAAGCGGGAGGTGGTGTAAAAAAGTCTGAATTCTATTAAAGTTTTCAGACCAAAAGTAGATTCCATCTTTAGAGGCCGCAAAGATCGAGTTTCATTGCAAACAGCAGCCCATTTATTCAGCTCCGAACATTTGGGCCAGGACACACATTTTGTGCATTAGTGATATGTTCATGTACAGTGTGTGAGTGTTGGATAAATGGTATTTCCCTTGGACATTACTTCGACATCTTGCTCCTCATGAGTGAAATGTGAGTGCCCTCTAGTGATACAATACTGAACTGCATGTAAAAATAAATAACTTGACAGTGCAGGATTTAGTAAGAAGGGCCATGTAAAATGTTTGTTCCCAGGCTGCAGTGCATCAGCTTTACCACATCAGTCTCATAAATTCCAGCTTTTAGTGACACTTTCGATTCTTTTCTTGTGACCGTGTGAAGCAGGTGAAACCCCGTAGTTTATTACTAGGCACTGATGTTGAGGCACAATAGGGTAGTTATGGTAGATTCAGCAGTAGCAGTGTTATAGTAATAATGATAATAACAGATTATATTGCATCTATAAGGCGATTATTAGATAACTTATAATAATAATTCTATATATATAGACCATAGTAAAAGAAAAAATTCAAATCTGTCAACTGGACAAAAAGTTGTTGGAGTGGTGACGTTTGGCTGCTCGTCCAAGCCGCTTCTTCAGTTCTGGTCAGATCACTGCCTTATCTCTGTCTGAAGGGAGGAGCTAACTACACTGAAGCTAACACACCTGTTGTTTACAGTTTCTGTTTGTGGGCTTGGTCTAATGAGCTACACTAAGTGGGAACTGTGCCTGAGTCATATTCCAGTTCTTTTACTATGGATCATACCTGGACGACTGAGGGATTACACAGACCTGTATATGGACATTATTCTTCCAAGTCATTTTCGCATGTAATAACCTTTTACATTTGTATTTATTACCCCAGTAGCTTATTTAAATAACTTTCACTTATGTATTTAGTTCTGGTTTACCCCTGCTGATTATATCAAGACATGTTTATGCATATAGTAATCCAACCATACACATAAAATATATATATACAGCATTCAGACACAAGTGATAAATCTGAAAATAAAAAGGAACAGATCAAAAACACAGATTATAGATAAGGCTCACATACACAGGAAGCATGTAGTGTGATTAAAACGATCCATCCATGTCCACTCATGACTGAAACGACTGAGGGATTAGACTGGTCATGCTCGAAAGATCAAGCCAAACAACACGGCGGTTATGATTTTAAATATAGAGACATTCCAAAACAGTAATAAAGATCTAAACGTATATGTGTGATCATTCATTTAGACTCATCGCCTTTGTCCATGATCTCACTGAAAAAATGAAACGTTATGGTTGAAAACTAATCTTTAAGGTTCCAAGTTGTCCAAATTTTCCCTCTGTAAACTTTGCTTAAAACATAATGTTCTGTCACTTCTGTTAATGGGTTTCAGTTTTAACCATCCTTAGTGGCTCAGGGTAAATAAGAAAGAAAATGCATGATATTTGTTACTTTTTTACATTATGTGGATTACTATTAGACAATTTCACAATCTGTCTCCTCAGAAAATCAAGAAAGTCTGGTAGTGTAGTACCACTAAAGGCCACCAGAGTGCACAATAACTATAGTAAAAGAGCATTGTGTTGCATTGTGCCATGGTCTAAAATGCCTACTGTGTGTTTTATCTCCATAATTGTTTTTTGGTTTTTTTATTTGTAAAAAGATTTCACGAAGCTAGCTATGTTTGCCCTGTTTAAAATTATTAAAATTTAAAAGTTGGGTATGATTTAAAATGTTTTAGGCTGCAAAAATTATAAAATGACTGTAAGGCAGCTCTAAAATAAGCCGTTTAATCTTAACAAAACATTAAGGTTGGTCAGGCAGTACTGTTTAAACACAGCAGTTCACAGTAGGAACATTTATAAAACACACCTGACTGAGAGGCAGCGCCAGGCCTGAATTATTATTAAAGGCGTGCCCTTTAGAATGATGGGATTTTTAAAAGTTTGTATATTATAATTTTACAGGCTGTAACAGATGTGTAAAGGTAAATATTGATTCAGAAAGTAAAGAGCTGTCTATAAATTATTAACCCCTCTTGTAGTGGTTCACCTGGTCATCTGATACAGTGGAACAAGGAAGTGGAAATCTAAACCAGTCCTGCCACTCTCAAACACCTTTGACTTGCAAAGGTAGATGCAGGTGGTGTACATTCATATGGACTGCTCCCAACAAAGCAGGAAGGCTGGCACAGCAGAAACATGATTAAATTTTTTTTTTTCCTCGCCCTTTTTGGATTTTTTACCATGACCTTTTATGTGGTGGTCCTTTATAGTAGAGATGGTAAAATTGAACCCTTACATATACTCATTTTACCCAAACTTGCATTTTGGAAGAACTACACCAGCAAGTCAAATGAGACTGAGGGGAAATCGACAGTTTTGCCAGACTGTCCTGAGACACCTCCAGATCTGAAAGGACCTTTGCACGTGGAATTTAATTTCAGGGTAAACTTGGATGATTTGAGACATCAATATCGTGGGATTCTTCAAGAAGGGGGAAAATACAAGCCGCCAGATTGCAAGTCTAAGCACAAGGTAAGACAATCTGATTTATTTTTACTAGAGCCTTATGCATTTTATATGAAGGTTCCTACATTGTTGTCATTTGGTAATCATCCTCCACATTCTATTGTATAAAATATGTTATTCTATATAAATAAATAAAACTAAACATTTCACCGAAAACGTTCAAAATATTAGTTGCTACATCTGATCTTTTTGTCTTAACACTCATATAATTTCAAATGGGAAGTGCTTTATGTCCTGCTGTGTAGAATGAGGAATTTGGAATATGGGATGCCTTCCGGGGCCTGGTGCTACTAGGCCTTAAATAGTTGTACGGTACCTGCGGCTATATTTTTCTTACTGCTACAACCTTTGTGAGACTCATGAGCCGCTAACAAACAGTGCAGCCCGGGTGATCTCTGGGCGCTGTCCCCGGCTCGTCTCCAGCTCTGTACCGGCTGAACTCAAAGCGATACTTTCACCACGTGCGCACGGTCCAGTTATTAAAGGAGAAGTGAAACAGAAGCACGCGGTGGAGCGCACGGAGCTTTACGCACAGCGCGCTCCATCTGCACGAGCCGCGGCCACACACGGAGCGGAACCGTGACGCGCTCGGTAAAAGCGCGCCCCGGGGAACAGCAGGCTGAAGTCCGTCTGACAGGCCTGGCCCTTTATGTACAGCGGTGGATGAAGTACTCACTATCGTTACTTAAGTAAAAGTACAGATACAGAGGTAAAAAGTTACTCAAGTAAAAGTAAAAGCGTCACATGAAAAAATCTACATAAGTAAAAGTGTTAAATTACCAGTTCAAAAATGTACTTTTAGAGTAGAAAGTAAAAGTATTTCACACAAGTGTTGTTTAAGTGTTTGTACAATGTAGTGATATTAATAAAAATATGAATCAGTTTTCCAGTTTTTCTTCAGTTTTGTGTATTTATTTTTGTTTGCTTAAAGCCAAAGCTTGAAAAACTAGAAAATTGATTCACATTGCAACTGTAGACCAAAATATGCATCTTTTTTTTATTAATATCACTACTTTTAACACTTTAACAAACACTTGTGTGAAATACTTTTTACTCTAAAAGTACATTTTTAAACTTGTATTTAAAAAATCCTTTTTACTTTTCAGTCCAGTTCAAAAATGTAGTGGAGTAGAAAGTACAGATACTGCTCTCAGATGTAGTGAAGTAAAAGTAAAAAGTATCCACTGTAAAATGTACTTAAGTAGCATTTTTAGGTATCTGTACTTTACTTAAGTACAGTACTTTACTACTTGTTCCTCGTTACGTTCCACCACTATTTACATACATGAAAATGATGTAAGAAAATCTTAGTTTGTCCGACAACAGGGATATAACATTTCTTATGGCATTACACATTACGACAGGTGAGAGTCCATGTTATAAATGTAAACTGACACTAAACTGTTTTCTTCAGGTGGCAGTGATCATACCTTTCCGAAACCGCCACGAGCACCTGGGATACTGGCTTTACTACTTGCATCCCATATTGATGAGACAACAGTTGGACTACGGGATCTTCATAATCAACCAGGATGGAGAAGGAGTTTTCAACCGAGCTAAACTAATGAACGCTGGCTACGTAGAAGCTCTGAAGGTCGACGATTATGAATGTTTGGTTTTCTCCGACGTTGACCTGGTGCCACTTGACGACCGTAACCTTTACAAATGCTTTGACAATCCGAGGCATTTAGCAGTAGCAATGGATAAATTCAACTTTGGTTTGCCGTATAACAATTATTACGGCGGGGTTTCATCACTTTCCAAAAATCAATACGTGAAGATCAACGGGTTTTCTAACACGTTCTGGGGCTGGGGCGGTGAGGATGACGATATCTACAATCGGATTGTGTTTCGAGGTATGTCTATCTCGAGGCCTGACATGGTGACCGGAAAATACAAAATGATCCGACACAACAGGGACAAGCACAACGAACCCAACCCGCGGAATCCAGGCAAACTTTCGCTGACGAGAGGAACGATGGACAGAGATGGACTGAACTCACTCAAATATACGGTCAAGACGATCGAGAAGGACGTGTTGTACACTTTTATCACAGTGGACATTCAGGCACCGATGAACTGAGGAGCCGATGTGTGAAGAGGCCGGAGGTAGGTAGCACAACATTTACAACATTTCTGAATAAATGGAACTTTTAAGAGTAGTATATTTCTAGTTGAGTAATAATAATTTTACTTATCTGAAGTAACAGTGCTCTTACTTTAAGGGAGGGTATATTCACCTTATTCCGGAAGTTGCTATAGACAATACCTGTCCCTGAGTGTCGTCTTGCCCTAAGCTGTGTCAGTGTCAGTACCTACAGCATTTTTATTCCACACAGATAAGAATTTCCATGAACCAGAAAACCAGTTTAGAACCGTTAAAGGAGCACAAGGCCGAAACACTTCTTGGGACATAGGACAAACAGTTTGTCTAATGCGCGTCAGACAGTGGACAACAGAGGACGGTGGACTGGACCTCGAGGTCAAAGGGATAAGATATAGTTGAACTAAGAAACTGGGACTAAGACGTCTGCGCACCAGTGCCCAGTCTATGTGACAAAGTACAAACTAAGTAAAACGCTGTAAGTAAAGATTTTCATAACACCACAAAAAAGCACGGTTTGGAAGCATTTACGGCAAAAGTGGGCGGGCGGAAGACAGTCAGTAGAATATTCATTTCATTCTTTACATGACCTGTCTCTGTCCCTAAACATAATGCTCAACTCTATTATTGCTTTTATTAATAGCAATTGTAATGCTGACTTATTCTTAATTACAAAACACTGGACGTGAAGGCCAAGTCCAGTACGTTCTCATTTGGTGTTTTGGCTCTGTAGACATTTATCCAGTTAGAAAACTGATTGAGCCAGTTTGGGCTGCAAGTTCCTACAGCTAAACCCAGCTGGAAATGACCCAAAAGGACTCTCTTTGCTTGAAGGGTTTTGGTGGTGAGCTTTCAGATCAGTCATGAGTCATTGCTGGTGCAGCCTCTGCAGCTCAGTGACTGAATTCTGGAGGTTCTGAGCTTTCACATTAGACATGTCCTGTTCATATACTGAGAATGAGAAAACTGCGAATGCGTCCTGTCGTCTATGTGCAGATTGAGGCACTGGCAGCACAGGTTCAGTCGTGTCTGTAGTACATTATATGTCCAAACTCGTACTCCATATTGGTATAGTAGCTTTTCCAAATACTTTGAGTCCTTACTTACTTGAGTCATTATTTGTGTCACTAATTTTTACTTCTGCTTGAGTGATTTTAAAGTAACATTAGTCTTATTTGATTACAAACTTACTCAACATCTGGTAGAGGCATAAGCAAAAGGTTGTGTTGTACTTGATGGACAGGATGGACCCATTTTGTATTTTTTTTCTTTTAAACAAGAACATAGCAGTAACATTGGATTAGACCAGATGCATTGTTTTATATTTTTTTTCAATCGCTTTGACACACTGCTCTATTGAAAATTTACATGTGCAAAACAACTCACACAGAATCGCCTACGGTTATGGTTTTCGTAAACTTTGGTCGTGTGTTTTTCTGTGCTCTTTCGTTCATTTGACACTGCAGCTCAGAGGAATGGGGTAAACAGATTAAAATACTGTTTGCAGTCCAAGCCCTTCCCCAAGTACAATCATTAATCACTGACGTCATCATTAGATATAAAACTTGATGCTCACCCAGGTTTGGAAGCTCTACTCCATTTTCTCTGTCATACTTTATCTGGAATTCCTATTGGCAGGATTACCTAGTGTTTAAATGACCGCATCAGGATCCTGGTAGATTGTCCAAGATTATTAAATTTGCTTAAATACTTCATCACTCCTACGCTAAGACAAGAACACAAGTTTGTGGAAAAACACTGATGCTATTCACATAATAATCTATCTTGTGCAGACAGTTTCCAGTCGTCTGCTGCCAGGGCCCTTCTGCTGTATGAAAAAGCTTTGGTTAAATTACAATTCACAATAACATACTTCATTTTGTGAGTTCCAAATTTGTTAGTGATTAGTTGTTAGTAGTGTGATTCATTCATAGGTAAACATCTGTTGAAGAAATCCAGCCTCCACATCCGGTAATAAAGGAGTTATCGGCTTGTCTGTACTTTTCATCTACACCTTCACAGTTGTATTCTCAAATATTAAAAAAAACCAACTTATAATTTTCCTAGTATTCCCCCTTTGACAAATTCCTTGTGCCAAATTTGAAAAGGTAGAACTTGCACAAGAAGACGGCTGGTTTTCATAAGGCCTTCATGTTATTCTAGGAAACTCACACCATTTTAGAGAATTCCCAGGGAAAAAAAATGTTTTCTTCCTCTGAATTATACAGTTGAAACCAAAAATTTACACACACCATACAAAAAGACACATACGCTTCCTCCTCCCACCGTCTGACATGAAATGAGACCAAACCTCCGCTGCTCTATGTCAACTAGGACCATCAGTATCACCTCCACTTGCCAAATGCCAGAACAACGAGAGAAGGACCCTTCTAAACACATCTCACCACTAACAACCAACCCCAGCAACCGACCCAAAACAGGAAAAGTTCAGTCCAACCCCACGCCAGACGGTGCATGTCCCTCCACACAGTGCATGTAAACCTCTGGTTTCAGCCGTAACAGGACAGTTTCCTGAGGACATTCATGCACTTTTCTGTAAATACAAATCTTAAAGCTCAGTCCCTGCATTTGCTTTATGTCCATCTCCTGAAAACAGTGCAGAATAATGCCTTTGTCTTATACAGCGCTTTTCCAGGCGCTCAAAATAGCTTTACAATTTCAAGCTTTACTCATTCACTCCACACTCGGTGGTGGTAAGCTACTATTGTAGCCACAGCTGCCCTGGGGCAGACTGACGGAAGAGAGGCTTCCAATTTGCCATCAGCCATCGCCATCCCCAACATTCACGCACACACCACATTCACACTAGGCAAAGTGAGTGACGTGCCTTTCCTAAGGACACAATGACAGTTTTTGCACAGATTTTGTATCAAATTAGTTTCCCTAAACCAGAAAATTTCACTCAAACAAATTGTTTGTGTCCAGTTGACAGATGTGAATTTTTCTGTTACTATGGATCATATCTGGAGACCTGGGACAAAAGGATTAGACAAAGAATAGTGTGGCTTTTAACACTTCTTACGGTGGATCTTGGACAATAGAAAAACAACTCAAATACTAAAATTTCTACCACAACTTTAACTGAGGAGCCTTTCTCCCTGTTTGATTCATGTGTGAAATAATATGTTAGATTTCGGGTGCTCACAAATGGCTTTTTGCTGTTTATGTTTGAATTTCTGTATTGAAAGTAACATAGGTTAGGCCAACCTCCTTAATTGAATTTCTGTATTGAAAGTAACATAGATTAGGCTTAACCACATGAGAACAGGCCTGTAGTTTTGAAAAAAACAAGGTGAATTCAGTGATCATGTATGTTTCAGAGTGAGAGCTGTATGGAGTGTTCTAACAAGAGCCTGAGAACTGTGAACTGATGCATGTTTGAATCAAATGAGCCAACGAAACCAAAAAAATTGCTAAAATGGTTGAAAAAGAACTGTAAGAGTCAATTTCAAGACCTTTAACAAAAAGTAAATGCCAAACTTGTTTTAAGCAGTTCCACCCCTCATGGTTGGCATTGTAATGTCATCTAAACGCCACTAGAGAGCACAATAAAGGCCACTATTATAACAGAGGTATAACAAGGCACCATTGTGCTGTGGCTCGCCCAATATGAAATGTATGTGTATTTTTTAATATAGATCAAAAGCTAGTGCATAATAGGTCTAAAATGTTAAAAATATTCTACAAATACAGAAATCTTTAAGTTAATGTAAAGTTTATCTTATCCTTATTTCCTAATCAGTTAAACATTATGGTAGTTCATATGTCTAGACAGTAGTTATTGAACCTGTATGTGCAAGTTTTAGATTTGCATAACGTAAGTAAAACAGTTTTGAAATGCAGCCAGCAACTGAGAATAACTATCTGACTGGTTGAACAGCCTGGCACCATCTGGCAGGAGGGGAGTGCTACTCAAAATAAACACGAAGAACTAGTTTGACATTTTTTGTTGTTGATAAGAGGAACAATGCATTGTGCCCATGTCTCAACCTCAAACATCGCGCACCTGCTGGGCACGTGAGACAAATCACACCAGCAGCAAAAGCCTTTAAAAGGAGACATAGGCTAAAACAAACTTCTAACCACGTTAAAATGTTAATGTAAAATCTTTTTAAAAAAATATAATTTAAATGTTTATTCATTTGTATATTTTATCAAAACAAAAATAACATAAAATAAAAATAAAGAACAAAAACTCAAAAAGCAAATATTTAAAACACAAAGAACTGTTGCAGACATATAAACACCAAAACTACACTAGTGCTTGGCCACAGGTCTCTCTGTGCCACTCACCTCAGCAGCTCCACCTCACGCAGCATCCACCACTGTGTCTTTACACATTTTTATTGTTTGTGTGAGGGGCTCTTTCCAGATCATAATGACTCTGACACAAGTCACCAGTTTAGGACTAAAAAGCAGGCTTTTTTCCTCTCCCTGCAGGAAATTCCTTGTTGGACAAGGTATTTAATAATTTTATTAGATCCCTAATTGATGAGTATATGACTTTTAATAAAGGGGACAAAGTGGGCCTTTTACTTTATTGAGAATTTTATTTAATTTCACACATTTGTTCATTTCAATTCCCATAATTTTTCAATAACCAACTAAACTTCTAGACACAACTATCCCGGGTTTGTTTAGTTTAGTTATCGTCCACCTTTAAGTTGGGAGTTGGACTGAACCGGCTCTTTGCAAGTATAATAGGCAATAACAGGTAAGTAAAGCAGTTTGTAAACGCAGGGTCCATCTGAGAATCACCATCTGATTGGCATAACAGTTTGGCACTGGCTGGCAGCAGGACTCTCAGACTTGCAGTGGGAATGCAATGGGAGTCCAATATTGTACCTTTACATATGATCATTACACCCCAGTGCTGTCCGTTCCTGTGTAGTGAGGTCCAGTCTGGCTATGCTTCTGTTGTAGTGAGTATTATACCTCTGATGATGTGGGCCAAGATAACAAGGGCTGGCAGTGAGTGCAGTTTGTCTAACACTAATGATGAGGGAACCCTGGTTAAAAGCAGCTAATATCCCCTTTAAGATATGAGTTGTTGCTTATTAGCTGTTAACCACGACATCTTTTATCTTAATACTTACTTCAAAACCCTTCATTTTGTTTACGGCTGTGGAGTGCATGGATTTTGGTGTTCTTTTAGCGACCTTAAAATGACAGTGGGATTCGTGCTAGTTCTCGTTGCAGCTACACTTAACACTAGTCTATAGCATTGCCTATTGCATTAGACGTACTCCACACACACTGCAGACAGACGTTCAGCTGTGTAAATTTACACTGTATAAATTTTATGACCTATTTTCTTCAGGTGACAATTCCGAAGCCGCTGCGAGCACCTGGGACACTGGTTTTACTACTTGCATTCCATATTGATGAGACAACAGTTGGACTATGGGATCTTCATAATGAACCAGGGTGGAGAAGGAGTTTTCAGCCGAGCTAAACTAATGAACACTGACTATGTAGAAGCCCTGAAGGTCGACGATTATGAATGTTTGGTTTTCTCTGATGTTGACTTGGACATTATTTGAATAACATTTTTGGCTCCTCTAAACAGATTCCAGCTACTGCCGCTATGTACCTGTAATGATGAATATAAGGATCAGTTAACATTACACTCAGATAATAATAACTTTTATTTTTGCATCTGTTGGTTATATTGGGTATGGATTTAAAAAAAATACCACCATTAATGTTGGTCATAGCATTATGCCTTATGTTTATATGTTGAGAAGTGCCATATATAATATTACAAAACCAAATACAAGCTACTGTTACAAAACATCTGTAGTACTTACACTATAAATATTTATTTTCTTATATGCATATGTACAGTATTTTTATTATGTTTGTTGATGTACAATGTTCATTTTTTTTCGAATTAAACTCAAATTCAATCGTCCATGCATCTACTGTGTGTGTCATGGCTGCACTTTCCACACTAGAGCATGTAAATGGGTTTGTATAGACTAGTCTAGGCTAATTCACCTCATTCCACCTCTCCCAGTTTTAATTTTGACTGTTACTGACTCACACTTTTATTGTGATCGCATTTCTAGTTAAGCAGGAATTTAATTTGCTTCAATGGAGAACTAGAGAAAAGTCTTGCCGCTAAAATATCCCATAAAGTGGGTTGGTTTGTACAACATGTTCAGTGTCTCACTAGTGTTTCTGTCCTGGCACAAACTACAGATCTGATCATTCAGAAGGTGTTGAATTATTGAAAAGAAAACCCTTAGCAGCTCGCCTTGTGCATTGGCATTGTAAAAATAATTATTGATTTTCCGCTTGTACTTCTATCTATATGTTCAAGTGCTCTACGGTAAAAGTCACATTTCTCGTAGAACTATGTCAGCAGCCACCACCCCCAAACATCAGCACCCGTCCTCCTCGCTGGCCCTCCCCCCTCCTCTGATTGGGTGACCTATTGAGGTTCCTATGGAAACCACAGCAGTGAGGCTGCCATGCACAATGTGAGGTACGGGCTTTTGAATGGTGCTTGAGACTCTCTTTCTCTCACACATCCGCTTTAAAAAATCTGACGTGCCTCAATCCCTCATGTGATGCAATGTTGTAAGATAAGGTGCCAGTTACTAGGCAGTTCAGGCTTATCAAATATTAAACTGCTTGTAAACTGACAAGCTCCTGCCATCTTGTGCACTGCAAACATCGTGGAGATATTATGATAATATGACACACCTGTTTCGCTTCATGAACACATGTTTATTAGGCCATTTACAATTAGAACATAAATGTTATCAGCTGACATGGCCAAGATTCACATGAAAAGAAGTCACTCACTTCTTTTCATGTGAATGTTGGCCATGTACAATTAGAATATAAATGTTATCAGCTGACATGGCAAACATTCACATGGAAAGAAGTGACTCACTCAATGTTTTCTCAGTCAGGTCTGAGGGTGGCAGTGTTTAGACTGTCACTAATCCTTATAACCTTACACACTATAAGAGGCAGAAGAGTTGTGCAGTGTGGGTTTTCAGTTTTATGTTTTAATGAATTTCAAAATCATTAGCTAGCTAGTTATTAAATTCTAGAATTAAAGATGTCACTCTCACATTGGGTGAAGGTGCCAGTTAAACTGGTTTGGGCATTTTCTAAGGAATATCAAAAAAGGAATTGAATAAGTGTTAGTTAATCATTGTGTATTGTATTATTATCCAAACCATTTCCCTTCTGCTCCTGTCAGCTGTGCTCAGGCCTCTAAAATGATGTGAAGTCATTTGCAGTGCAGAAATTGACCCACAAACCATTATAATAGACAATTTATAGTGTGGTTTCCTTTAAAAGCATACGAGAAACCTAAAAAAAAAACATCTCAATAGAATGTTTTATAATGAAATGAATTACAGTAACCCATGATCCTAATTAAGCACCATCATTAAGTACAGGTGTGTGCACTCATCACATTGTTTGCCTTTGTCTTTAAAGCCATTTCTCATCTGAAGTGACAGTCTCACGGCTTAATATAGCAGCACTTGAGGTTGGTGAGGTGGTGCATAATTTCTCCTTATTTCCCTGTGTAAATTTCCCTTGGCCTTTGTAGCTATTTGCTTAGTATGAAAATTATCCAAAACAAAGTCATTCCTCTGAAACCGGCATTTGCACATGACCTCAGACGAGGACTGTCCATAAGCAGCGTGTAGCATCAGCAGATTAACGGTTGGATGTAGTCACACGCAGCATCTCCGGCTTTGATCTACTGGGCTAGTTCAGCTCGGCGTTATTCTCTTACGTAAGGATTTTACATAAACCTCGGCGCCCAGAAACAGCAGGAGCGGGGGGGGGGG
>KN485221.1:0-30962 GCA_000787095.1 Periophthalmodon schlosseri | reverse complement strand
AGAACGGGGGGGGGGGGGGGGGGGGGGGAAGGGGGGGATTGCTGCACCATTACAAAGGGGGATTCGCACTGCACCAAATCCTACCTCCAAATATATTGTTCTATCTCTAGCTACAAGTGAATGTAATATGTGCATCAAACACACGTGTGTTTAGCATCTGGCCTCGACCTTTCCACTCAAGCGGTTCTTGCCTCTTTGTGGAAGGAGCTGACGAGGACGTATCTGCCTTCTTAGATGCGAAGATCAATATATTGTATTGAAAAGCCATTTCTTCTACGCTTAGCCGAGCTCTCTCCAAGTGCACAACAACAACAACCACAGTGAAGCTACAAGCGTCATATGCCTCCACCTTCTGCCAGTTTAGTCCTGGGAGCCATTACAATTTTAAAAAGCAAATCAGGTCACATAAGAGGTTTATTTGGTATAATAATAATAATAAGTGCATATTTTTTGACCATTTGTGCCTGAGACTAAACTGAGAGTTTGCGTCTGGCTTAAACACTCGAAACTGTGCTCAGACTCACAGTAATAATAGATAGACGTTTAGCTCAAATACATTTTTATTCATTCATTAAATATGTAGAAGAGGAAATGCAAACAATAATGCAACAAATTAGAAGAAACAAATTGTGCTTTTATGGACACATTGGACGGAAAACAAAAATGTAATTCCAGCCTGTTGGTAGTAATGGGGAGCTCTGTGATTGATGCCACTGAAAGCAACAGATGAGATGAGTCTTGAAATTGAACTAAAGCGATAAGGATAAGTGCTGTTTTACTTTGGCGTATCAGTGGTGCCAATCCAGGAGCGCCCCCTTTAAGACCTGAAGTATAGTGCATATGATCACAGTTTGTCCAGTTTTTTGTACTGAGAATATTTCTGCATTTATATGACTGAGAAAACGGGAACTTAAATTATGATTACTGAAATATTTGATTGTTGTTTTGCACCCTGCAGTTACACTTCTACCCATTCAAAAGGTCACAGCTATTCAAACACAACATGACTGTGAATGGAAAAGCACAATTATTTAACTTCACTGTACCCTCTTTGCCTCAGAGTCCATTCAGGATCCGGTTTCACCAGTCTACCCCATACATCACCACGAGGAGGCTCAAGAGATATCTGAACCTTGTCATGGATCAATCACCACATTTTAAATGAGACAAAAAGCTTTTACAACAAGCGACCAGTGCTATTGTACTGCCACTATTCATATCCTTACAGATAAGATATTTTAAATTCTCGGTTATAGTTTACTGATGACAGGTGAAAAACAACAAAGCAAAATTAGAAAGAAATTGCTTATGTTTGTTTAAGTGAACATATTTCCCATGCACTGTATTTTGTAACTGAGAGGGTGAATATATAGAGAATAACTTCTTTATAACAATGTTTTGAATATGATGATTTGGATGACTTCATGACTGATGGAAGAAAACAAAAAAACATCTAAAACTCACAAAGATCTTTGTCAAGCTACATTCGGATCCATACAGTAGCTTCCAGGACTGTTATATAATAAACTACCTGGGGCAGTACAGCAAAATGGCATTATATTATTGATTTTAAAGGCATTCTATCAGGATATTTAGGAAAATGTTTGTATTTAAAACAGATCCCAAACGTCATCTAGCTCCTAAGCTGGTAGTGGTTTGTCTAAAATACATTCACCTCCACGTAGGAGTTGCCAAAGATGTTTTGTTTGCATATCCTGTAGGCCTTTAAACAATGGCTCACTTATGAAACAGCTTCTTGATTTACATTCCTCGCAGTACGTTCGGGCTTTAAAGATTATGCCTCCCTGTCCACCAATTGCAATCCAGGAACAAAAGCAAAACAAACCAAAGTAGCCAGAAGATGTTTGACTTTGGAGAAGTTGATATAGTCTCAGGGGGTGAAGCCTATGAATCATTAACAAATCATAAATCAAGTTGTCCACAAAAGTCCAGTGTAGCTACATAGACAGTGTCAAAACAGCATAAGTCTGAGAAGTTGACCTTCAACCTCTGTAACTTTCATGCAGGAGGGAAGAGTTGAGTGAGTATAGAAAACGCATATTTGTTTTATGAAACTTCAGTGCAAAATACCATATTGCAACAGTTTCCAGTGATAATCCTTTACCCTTTAATCCCAGAGTAGTGTTTCGTTCCAGCCCGTAACCAATTGTAACTAAAGTAAAAAGAATAACCAAAGGCCTCACCTCCCCACAGAGAGGCTTTGTGTGGCATTCCTCAAAGGCAGCACGCCACGTTTTACAGTGAAAGAGACATTTCCAACAAGTTTAAACACGTTTCCTCTCAGGGACACGCAAATTTAACTAGTGTGCGGTCATGTAGGACCAAGAATAGAATGTCCAAAGCTGTCGCTGTAGTGCTAGTTGTTAGTAAAAGCTGACAATTTCTCAACTTTGGCTAAAATAGAGAATTAAGGAGGTAATTTGTTACACATTAGAGTTTGACAAAATTACACAATGGATGTAGAAATAGAAAAAGGAAATGTTTGATTAGGTTTAGGTCCTTGTGGGCAAATTATAACCATGTGAAGTACTGAAAGGTGCTCTGCTTCGTTGCAGTGTGCATTGTCGATCTGAAGATTATAAAGTGGCTGTCAAACTCTTAGCGGGACAGAAGTTTCCAGTTGCAAGTTAGAAGGCCAGTGTTTGACGATTGCATGTTCATATCTTTGCCTACAGAATTCCAGGGCAGGCTTTGAAGCTTTAAACCAGCCTTTGGAACCTTCTCGTGACTTTCTCATTGAACAAAACCTCTTATTCTTTTCAGAAAGCCCAGATACGCTGAACAAGTTTTTAAATATCTGAGAAGAATTTCCTCCCTGTTAACTCCACAGCTCAGTATTTGTCAAGGTCCAGGGAAACTTTTGGCCCATGTATGACCATAAATTAAAGGAGAAAGATAGACTTCATTGGTGGGTGCTACTTCTGGTTGCCTGGTTTGTTTCCAGAGCGACGAACAGGTAACTTGGAAACGGGGATTCGCGTTCGGGCCGGAGGAGGTGCTTGGGTCTTTGGCGGAGACAGTTCTGTTTCTTGGCTTGTTGAATGGGGTGGGGATAATGGTCTTGAACTAACCGGGATCTTGGACTCCCGGGAAAGGCTGGTGCTGCCTTTGACTGAGCGAAAAGAGGAAGATGAGGAAGAGGATGGCGGAGTAGTTTGGGAAGTGGGGCTGAGTTTGTATTCGGACGATGGAGATGGGGTACTGTTGAGTTCCCGATCGTCGTCCTCTTCTGGGTCATTGTAGAGGTCATACAAGTGGTCCCCTGAACAACTGTCACGAGATAGGCCGATTTTCTGGTTGGGCTGTTCCCTGCTTTCATCCGGTGTTGCCGTGGGGGTGGCAGAAGGGGTATCCCAGTAACCCTCATCACTTAGCAACTCTTTTTCACCTGGCGATGCTGGATGGCGACTGTGTGAAGGGGGCAGAGGTGGTTTGGCAGCACCCGCTCCGCCAACTACAGGGATCTTACTGAGGCCTAGTGCTTTGACTTGGGGCACCTTTCGCTCTGAGCTCCTCCCAGCTGATGATAGGTGAGCAGCGGGTGGGTTGGATGCAGAACGAGGTGGATATGTGGACGTTGGAGTTGTAGAAGTGGGTAAATGCGATCGGGGTAACGCTGGGGAGTTATCTCTTGTTGAAGGAAGCATGTGCCAGAGCCCCTGCATGTCGGCATCATCCACACCTTCCGGACTTGCCATTTCTTCTCCTCCACCCATATATGCTACGATCCCGCTTCCATTTTGGTGCTGAGGAGAATCCGGGGGTCTAACACGAGATGTAAGTGAAGCCGGCATGGAGCTTGTGGAATAGACTTGGGTCACTTGAGGAAGTATAGGAGGTTTACATGGGGACATTCGAGTCATGGCACTGCAGGTGATACTAGGAGCTATAACTGCACTTGTGCTCACACTCACACTCACACTACTACTGCCCCCTCCGCCCCCACTGCTGCTGCTGCTGGTACCGCTGCCACCATTGCCAGCTGGGCCTTCGTCCTCTGCATCAGCAATAATGTCACCACAGCCCGTGAGTGAATCAAAGCTTTTGAGGGACGTAACGTCAGTAAAGAGCAAGGAGCAGAGACGATCGACCGAGGGCTCTGAAGGGGGATCGCCTGCGCTGCAGCGGTCCAGAGGGGGTGTCGCGAGGGATGGGCTCAGGCTGGAAATGGAGGCTTTGGTTTTGGGGATGGCTGGATGTAGAGGCGAATCGGTGGGTGTGAAAGGGAAGCTGCTGTCTGGCACACCAGATGGGCCTGGCATGACAACACAGTGTTCGGGTGTCATGGTAACGCTTGTGGTGGGGGTCCCTGATGCATGATGATCAGGTTCCTCTGTTGTATTCCCACAATCCTCCTGGGCGTGATGAGGAGGAGGGGGCTCGAGCGTTAGCGTGATATCCTTTTCACATTCACGAATCTCCTCAGCTTTCTCTGTACCTCCATCTTTCTCCTCCACATCTCCTTCGATTGTTTTTTCTTTACGTTTCCATCGCATGCTGCTGAAGAAGCCCTTGAGGCCCCTCCCTCTTCGCACAAAACCCGCCCCTCCATTGTCACTTGATCTAAAACTCCCACGTCTGAGAAAAGAGAAGAAGCTGAATGATTTGCTCAGAGACCTCACCGGCACCGCCTCCATGCCGCCATGTCCCTCCCCTGGCCGTGCCTCCATGTCGTTGTTAGAGTCTGTTAGCCCATCGTGTGTTTTGCTCCTGATGAGTTCCACCGATGCGGCCGATCCGTTCCCGTTCAATGAACTCCCATTGTCTGAATTTCCATTGTTTCCGATATTTGTAGCTCCTTTGTTTCGGAAAGAAAAAAAGCTCGCCATCCCGGAGCCGGTAGACCTCCTTCCGAAGAGTTTGAAGGCAGCTTTGTTGATCCTTCCCGTTGGCTGCGGATCAGTTTGTGGGGCCGTGGGGGGCTCCAGACAGTCCGCCTGCACCTCCACTATTCACCTCTTTCACTCCCTCTCTCTCCCTCTCTCTGCAGCCGCTCCACACACGCTCCCTCTCTCCTCTTGTGTCTCTAGCTCTCACTCCCACTGACTGGTCCTACGCCTGCCCACTGCTTTTCTATCTCTGCCTCTCCCTCCCTCTCCTGGAGCACCAACACTCACATGGGTGCTGCTCCTCACTGTATCCATAGCAACTGGGTGGGCTAAGCAGCTTTCGTCAGCGTTGGCGGGGCTCCAGGCCTGTCCCCCACCCCCTCCCCCACCCTTCCCCCCCTCCTTCTCTGTCTCTTGTTCTGCTGTGTTCAACTGTTCATCAATATCCAACTTGTGCACCTCTTTTCTAAGTGGGTCATTTACTTTGGCTTTTATAGGTCTTATCCACACAAGCCTTCGTTTATACTGAACTTAATATAGTCTCGTTATATACGGTATTATACAGACAAAGATTAATAATTACTAGTTCACAAATAGATTTTGTTAAACAGAGGTAGACATCTAAACATATAATTGTCACCTTGTAAATCGTAATCATTGCCCTGATCAAACATTGTCTAGACAAACGTTTGTGTACCAGTCCCATGCACTGAGATCTGGACCGGATGAGTCAGACTGTAGATCAGCAGTATCAGAGGATTATAGATTTATAACAACTGCTTCAGCACTGGCACAAACTCAGACAACCTCCAAACAGCCTCCAATACAGTGCAGGCTGCCATATGGCTTTGAGCTCCCCGTACAGGCTCCTCTTACGTTTACACTTTACTTTCTGTTTAAAACATATTTTAATTAAGCATAGACATAAATAGTGAGTCACAGACAGTGCGACTTGTCAGAAATCTTTACACACATAATTCTATAATTGCTGATACCCATTATGTTAATTAAATTAATATGCCAACAGTGTGATTCTCCGTAGCCAACTTAGAAGTATTTCATCCAGAGTGGGTGCTCTTTTTACAGCTTTCTCTACCTCCCATCCCCCCCTTCGTCTCCCTGGTACCCCGACCCACTTTCTTCCTCCTCTCCTCTACTTCCATCCTTCCTTCACTAACTCCTTTCTCTCTTCCTATTGCTAGGTCTTCCCTTCCAGCCCAACTTAAGCAAACAATGTCTCCATTCATTCACCCCGGCACCACACAACACCAGTCCGGCACCAGAGACGAGCGCACACGCAAACACACACGAGGGCGTCTCCGTAGGACACGTATGTCAGTGTTTACTGCCCAGGCTTTTACTCATTAAGTGGTGTTTTAGCAGTTAACAAGAAAGTGTCTAAATATTACAGTTTCTTTCTCTTTCCATAGCAATACGCCTACGAGCAAAGTGACCCTGGGTGTGGGCTGTTTGACTGGGTGAACTTGAGGATGACAGAGGAGCAGATGGTCACTGGGTAGAGGTCACTCATGAGTGGCTTCGGTTTCTACATAATGAGACAACGGACGCCCAACTGCTCGTGGGGGTTTACTGTTTAACACGGCCAGAGCCACCTGCGTCTGTGACTAAATGGTGCAGTATCCAGTTACTTTGTTTACACACGATGTTGGCGACTGAAGATGTGAATGTGTAACTCGCAGTAGTGCAGAGGTCGTTTTCAGCCATGGTTGTTTATTTTTTTATGGCAATTCATAAAACTTTGCATTTATATTTTGTAAAAAAGCGGTAGGCCTGTCATGATAAGAATCTTTGAAGTGCGATATATTGCTGAAGTAAATATAGACGATAAACGATAATATTGAAACCAAAACATAAAGTGGAATTATCCCCCAAAAAACTATTATAAATGTTGCTAAAAAAATATGAAACGCAGAAAATAAATGACAAAACGCAACACACAGTAGTTAATGTGTGTCTATAATAGGCCTGGGACGATACTGAAATTTGGTGATTATCATGGCCAAAATAATTGCGATTAACGATTATATCTATTTAGATAATATTTAGATATATATTTAGATAATTATGAAAGGTACTGGCAGTTTAAAAATGTTCTGGATACTTAAACTGCTTTAGTATTGTGCTTTGTTTTAAGAGAAAACAACTATGATCTAGCGGCATCATGGAGAAGTAGTTTTTTTCTGCACATTCTGGAGATATAATGAGGATTATCTCTGTTGCCGATTATCA
The DNA here is from genome assembly GCA_000787095.1 of Periophthalmodon schlosseri. Lineage (NCBI taxonomy): Eukaryota > Metazoa > Chordata > Actinopteri > Gobiiformes > Gobiidae > Periophthalmodon > Periophthalmodon schlosseri. The sequence goes on along the minus strand of KN485221.1, from coordinate 23,862 downwards.
CGATTATTTAAAATGTCACGTGAACGATTATCGTCACGATAAACGATATTATTGTTTATTGTCCCATCCCTAGTCTATAATGAGTCATAGAAGTTCATAATTGGACCCTCTACAGCTCAAAACTCAAAATACAGAAAAATAATGGTAACGCTCAGTATAATTCATTTTTAATAACATAAAACGAATGGAAAACCCACATAGTAAACATTTCAATTATTTATCGTGTAAAATGTATTTGAAAACAAAATAAAAGTATCCAGTTACTTTTCAGCGGTGCATCTGACACGCTTACACACACCCTGCTACAATCGAAGCCACTCTCCATCTGTCTAAATGGGGTTTCCATTACGCCCCCCTGAGTGGAGCTCTAAGTGGGACAGTCAGAGGACATCTCTCTCTCCTTCTAATACTGAAGTCAGCCCTGTACTTTGTTCATGTCTGTTTGCTGATCATGCTTTTAGTGCTTTCACATTAACCTCAAGTTGCACATATTGATGAGTGCCTGGCGCTTAAGTAGTAATGATATACTTACGAGCATTTATACCCATAAGTACATCTATGTTACAATTTGAAAGTCATTTGCATAAAGATTTACCAAAATGCAAACTGCAAAATGCAAATATATTCTGATCTGATCAACCTCTGATTTATAATTTGTAATTCCAAGGACAAAACATTAAACAATGCACAAACTCTGGTGTATTTTTTTTAAATTCTTTTTTCAGACCAAGGTTTAGTTTGTTTTCATACCTGACAGTTTCGAGGAACAGCGCCAAAAACCTGTTTGAATCAGCTGACCGGACACGTCACAGTAACATCACGTGACCTTCCTCTGAGGAAGACGCTGGTAATAATAATAATAATAATGCATTTTATTTATAAGCGCCTTTCAAAACACCCAAGGACACTGAACAAGATAAAATAAGATAAAAAACATATAAATACAATAAAAACATAACAAAAAACTGATTGATAGAAGATGTGTGATTGGTTTTAAGAGGTAGGACAGACGCTGGTGAACGGTCCAAACTGTCAGGTATGAAAACAAGCTACACCTCATTGGCCCACAAACTCTGGTATTTAGGATGAACCACAAAAAATATGTGAAGGAGTGGTAGAAACGAATCATTTTGTAACTGAGTAATCAAAACTTGCGTTCACGTAAGAGTACTATTACTTTAAACAAAATATTATTGGAGTGAAAAGTGCACAGCAAGAACCATTTAAAAGGTTAAGCTACTCAAGTAAATGTAGCTGAGTACGACCCTCCTCTGGTTTTAACATTGGCATTTGACTTGTCTTCAAAAGGCCCATGTTACGCTATTTTCTGGAGTTGTGTTTTGTTTCATTCGCACATATTTAACGCACAAACCCTGCATATTAAGACTGAGCTCTTCTCTCAAACAGAAAACGCTCTGTTCCACCTTGTGATGTCATGTGGTAATACAAGGAGGTCTCCGCTGTGTTTTTAAACTCCACACACCTTCACTAGAATCATCAATAGAATTTCCAATCTACTGAACTAAAGGTAAAAGGTAGCGGTTAACGTGAAAACTACCGCTTCATGACATCACAAGGTGCAACGGAGCATTTTGAGCTTTGGGGATGTAGACAGACTAATAATAAAGCGTTACTCAAACATGTGTGAATGAAACAAAACACAGCTCCAGGAGGTAACAACATTATAACTTGGCTAAAAGCTCACAAGAGTCTTTTGTGAAACCTTGTTGAAATCACGGCGCTAAAACCAAAACCTGATACTCGCAAGACACAAAGAGTGTTCTGTAGTAACTTCCGCGCTTACAGTAGATAAGCCTGCCACTTAGTAGTATTTCACAACAATAGTGAAACATTACAGTACAGCACGATTAATATGCTTTTATGAATTAAACATTGTTCTGTGTTCTGTAAACAAATCAGTTACTGCAAAGCTCAACAAATGTTCAACCTGTTCAATCAGGACCGAAACGGAAAACTCCTTGTATAAATCCCGTACACAGAAGTTTATGTCCATTTAACCAGAACATTCCAGTCTTTGTGTGTTTTGTTTGTTAATTGGGTGGGGAGGTTAGTGCAGGTTGGGTGGGGAGGTTAGTGCAGGTTGTGCCTGGGCTTGTGACATACTGTGTGTTCTCCTGGAAGTAAGTGGTAATCTCCAGTAAGTGGTGATCAAGATAAGGATTTATATGGCTGTATTTATGCGATTACCTCATGTGTAATTAACTATCTTAAGCCTCTGCAGTAGACAGCCAAAACACACAAACTAAAATCTCGGTAAGATTCAGATTTTTAAAAAAATATCTCGGTAAAGGGTCCATCTTTAAGGCAGTCAAAGCGCTTTACATCAAGGAACCGCTCACCCATTCATACGCAAGTGTACGCAGACAGTGGGGGCAGGGTGGGTTAAGTGTCTTGCCCAAAGTCACGACAGCATTCATCTGTTTGAGCCGGATTTGAACCGCCAACCTTCAGATGAGCGAACACTCTTCAAACTGAGCTACTGTTGTCAAATACATGCAAATGAATCGTGTATTTCATTGTACTGGGAGCATGTGTGTTTGTGTATTTAAAAATAAGCTACAAAAGGAAAACATACCACGTGTTGTTTTATCCAACCTCTTTGTACTATAAAAGATTAACAGCTCAGAGTGTGCCCTCCGCCTCTTGTCACGAAAGGAATGTTCTGCATCTTTTATAACAGGTAAGATACAACTCAAGAATAACCAGAACATGGGGGAGGATTTGGTAATCGATTGCCCAGGAAAGGGAGTGGATAAAATATTTGTTCTCTTCTTTGTGACGATAAGCTCATATTTTGCTTCATACTTGATATTACATTCACACTTGGTGCGTGGTGCAAAATGGCCCTCAGTGAACCCACATAACCAAAGCCATACTGACCCCGCTCCAAGACTTCTCAGATCACTTCAGTTGAAACTTGTAGCGGCTCTATAATACCTTGTTCATTCGCAAATAGATGAGAGTTTGTGTCTGGAAACTATGAAAGAAAACCATTTATTTTTACAAGAATAGTGTGTGAGCAAAATCGCTCAATGTCGACGATGCAGATGCAGCAAATGAATAGCAGTTATTGTTGTTGAGTTCCACACGCAGTTTTCATAATTGAGTTTACTCCAGTTCAAAATGTAAGTCTGTATGCGTTTTCCTATTCCCTTTCTCTGGCATAATACACTGTAAACTTTGATTTTTTCCAAAATAAACAAATGAACTCACATCACATGCACAACCCAATGGCTATTGAAAACATCTTTCAAATGTCATGCAAAATACATGTCTATACTAATCACATTATCCTCAACCACCTTTAGGTCGACTCTAAAAACAGCCTGATCTCAACAAGGCATGAGATACTGTTCTGTAACAATAATACTTTTTATTTATTTTGTAAATAAAAAGTTGTTGCAATGTTTTCACTGACAGTGTTGTCCCCAAAACAGGGTCAGCTGTCGTAAAGAAATGGCTGGTGGCTCGTTTAGGTGAAGATCAGATTTGGAGATCAATAAAAATTAGTTTGTTAGATTATTTTTTAATGGGAAATGGGAAATCAGATTATCACATTGTGTCCTTTTTCACTACAGTACTTTGTTTGTAGTGCAAATATAGTGTAGTGCAAATATTTTAAAAACATATATTGAGAACCAACTACAGAATTCACATAACATGAAGCATGACGCAAAGAGAGTTATAAATGAAAAACAAACAAATTAGATTTTCCAGAGGGATTTATTCTTGTCTGATATTCCTTAAATTTCAATAGTGCTTCTTCTTAAACATTCATAAAAAACAAGCTTTTCCTACAGGTGCAGTATATGACATAATGATGCTTTTCCATATAGATTTAGACTATACAGACAGACACTGAAGCTCACTCAGCCCATCCAGGACCACAGCGTAATCAGAACGTAATCATTTTTACACATTTAGTAAGCGTTATACTTGGTCTCTAAAGTCCTTTCAAAACCCACTGCTCTCAGCAGGTCATGCGAGCCACGCCAAACTCCAGACTCACGACAGCCGGCTCTTCTTTCGCCAGCTCGTTGTACGTCCCTTCTAACTCACCGTAGCTCTGTTTCCTGCTCTCCGTGCCGCTGCTGCCCTCTACTGTCCGCTCTGTGTCAGTGCTCTCCAGCGCCTCCTCGCCCACCTCGTCCTGCTCCTCCGCTCGCCGCTGCTCTTCTTTGTGGTTGACGGGAGCCCCCAGGATGAGCGAGTCGGGGCGCGGCGGGAGGGCGTTGGGGTTGGAGCGCTGGTCTCTCGTAGGAGGAAGCGCAGGGGGGTCAGAGGTCACAACGGGGGTCACGCCGAGCTGGTGGAGCCTCTACGGTGAGGAAAAACAAGAGGATATTCTCAGTTTTACAATCTCAAAATAAACAATTTAAAAGGGACCAGCTTTTCTGATCTATGTTATAATGTTTCCTCATCACAAACAGACCTGGAGTTGTGTTTTGTTTCATTCACACATGTTTAACACACAAACCCTGCATATTTAGGCTGAGTTCGGATCTCCATCCAACACTCTGTTCCACCTTGTGATGTCATGTGGTAAAACAGGAAGTGCTCCACTGTGTTTTAAACTCCATACACCTTCAGTAGAACCATTTGGATAATTTCAGCCCTGGAACTTTCAGTCTCTACTGAACAAAAGGTCAAATGTAGCTGTTAACTTCATGCCGCTTCATGACATCACAAGGTGGAACAGAGCATTTTGAGCTTTGTAGATGTAAACAGACTGATAATAAGGGTTAGTCAAACGTGTGAATGAAACAAAACGCAACTCCAGGTGTGTTTTTGAGGAGGTAACAGCATTATAACATGGTTTAAAGCTCACAAGAGTCAGTTAATACAGAACCTTTAAAGGATCAGTCCACGACAAACATGGAAAGTACAATGTATAATTTTGTGAAGTTGTAAAAGCAGGGATTAAATTAAACAGAAACTAAATATAATAATTATTAAAAGTTATAGCTGTCATTTTTCATCTGTAAATTATTGGTGGTCAAACTAATTATATAAAAACAAAGAAAACATACATTCTCCAGTGCTTGTAGTGCGCTCTCTGCCTTATCACTTTTCTCCTTGAGAGTCAGAATAGTCTTTAAAATGGACTGTCGTGGATGCATAGATCGGTCAAACTGATGGTACATGTTTCTCCAGAACCTTTGCGAACATAACAAGTTGGTTAATAACAAAGAATAGCAGAAAGATAATAACAGTAGTATACGCCTGACATACTTAAAATGGTAGGGCAGCGTGGAGGGCTCCAGGACAGGGTGCTCGTCATTGTAAACCGGGCTGTAGAAAGGATTTAAGTAGTTCTGCTTTTCACCCAGGAGGAACGCCCACAGTGAATGAGTCCGCTCTTTTAGCCTAGTTACAGTGAAGTGAAGAAATACAGCATCATATATTTGTGAGTGATGATGATGATTCTTTGTTTTTGGTTAATATTTTTTCAATAATTTACATAATTTGCAGCATATAAACCACATTTTTTAACCAAAAAATGAATAGGCTGAAACAATGCTTACATATTGCCTATCCTATTAAATCAAATTATTGTACAGGATTCATATTCACATTCACATTCATAAGTAAAACACAAATTGTTAGCAATAGACAATAGTACAGCTCTCAATTTTAAATGTAATTTTTTAAACCTTAAGAAAGAAGTACAAAATTCCAATTCATCACTTAGTCCATTCCACAACTTTACACCAATAACTGAAACACATGTTGATTTAGCATTTGTTCTTACTTTAACATATTCAAAATAATGCAAACCTCTTAAATTATAACGAACAACTTTTAGTTTAAAGAAATTCTGTATGTTTTTTGGAATTATATTATTTTTAACTAAGAATCTCTAAAGCTAAGAGATATTGTCTATATTAAAACATTAAAGATTTATTCTGAAAAAACAAATCATAATCACAAATGATGTAAAATAGATACAGAGGAACATTATGTGTTGAAAGAAGTCTTTCTCTACTCACTGCAGCTCCTCTCGTTGTCTCTCATTGTTGCCGAGGAAGTTGCCGTACTGGCAGGAGTGGACGTGTTCATGAATCTGCAGCAGGAACCATTCACTGAACTCAAATGCCTGCAAATGTATATGCAAATGTAAACATAGTAATATGGTAAAATATGAAAATCGCATAAAGATCACGCTTGAAACGTGTTTTACCGTTTTACTACAGTTATAGAATTGTTTACCTGTGGGAATTGTTCTGTAAGCTGCCAAACACATTCAAGAAACTGCGTGAAGATGGGTGAGACTTCCTTCGGATCTCCATCCAACTGATCGCACCTGGAGAGGCAAAGACTGATGTAAAAACACACACAAAATAAACCAAGAACGGATTTATAATTGTACCACTAACCTATCAGCGAACTTGTGACCAAAGGAGATCCAGTCCTTCTCGATCAATACCTAGCAGTAGACAACAGTATGAGATGTGTAACAATACAGCTGACCGGACCATGTTTCGTGTTAGTTACCATAAAGCCTTTAATGGTTCGATAGTAGGGGTCCATGAGCAAAGACCCCAGAGCACAGACTTGGGCCGTTCTATCCCAACCATCTGAACAGTGAACCAACACGCTGGCTCCTTCCACTGTCACTGCCTGCACGGTGAGAAAGCAGAAGTAATAACCACAAAGACATCAACGATAATTACTTTACGTTGATGCACTAACGCTGTGTAAATTTTACCTGGGCTAAAAATACCGCTGCATCTACAATGGCTTTAATATGCCGTAGCCAGCCACACCCTTCCAAACCAACAAGGTAGTCACTCATGGTAAGAGACCGTGTACCTATCACTGAAAATCAAAAGACAAAAGACATTAGTACAATAACGACACAGACTATACATGTAATAGCAAATATTTGTTTATAATCCTTCAGGTTAATATTTACCTTCTAGTAACTTCTGCAGGCTACTTCTCATTACATGGATGTTTTCAATGCCTACAAACTGGAATCGTATGTTGGAGTAGTTGTCCTCATTTTCATAGCCTTTACCAGCTGCGCGGTTTGCTAATGCATTTAACTGTAAAAAACATACCGTATAAAATATTCTGTACGCTCGAAATACCAACAGCCTCGTGTATCTAACCTTTGGTCTGGTATCCATGACATAGACAAATCGGCTGTTGTGATTGGCTTTACTGATGGCCTGCAGCATGCTTTCATCCTCCAAACAACGAGCGCTGAATCCTGAGAGCGGCTGGCTGCACCGGCACACTGCGGCCTGACGAGCAGGACGAGGTTAAGTCATGAATACACCTACACAACTTTATATTACCAGAACATTAATGCGCAAATGGATGTACCTTCCTTTCTTGGTAAAAGTATGTGAGAACAGGAAAGCGTCCTTTACTCCTGAACTTGGAACTCCCGACAATGATGGGCTTACTGGCTGTAATGGGCACATACAAGTCCCGTGGATATGTTTCACAAACCTGCAAAATATAATATAACAATGGAAATTAATATACATAAAATTATACATGTTACTACACTGCAATAACTCAAAAGCACACGGTGGTTCTATGCATGTTAAATATTGCTCTCTACTGCCCTCATGTGTCAAGACAATAAAATAATATAATAAAATGTTTGGTACATAAACTAATAGTGCAGATTCTACGCCCCATCAAAAATAAAGGTTAAGCAGAAAACCTACAGTAAATGGTCACATTTTTATACAGCGCTTTTACACCTTCGAGTCACTCAAAGCGCTTTACATCAAGGAACCACTCGCCCATTCACACACACACATTTATACACCAGTGTAAGCAGATACTGCAGGTGAGGCAGGTTAAATGTCTTGCCTCAGGACACAACGACAGTATTTATCTGTCGAGAGCGGGATTCAAACCACCAACCTTTGGATCAGTGGAAAAAGACTAACAACTGAGCTACTGTTGCCCCCATTTATCAAATTGGGGAAAAAAGGAAATGACAACAAGATGATTATTGTTCAGACAGTCACTACATGCTACATCTATTTACATTTTAAATTACAGATGTATATTTAGCAAAGTTCTGATACTGCTAGTTTAGTAGTGTTGGACAGTTGACCTTAAAATCTCTGTTCACATCAGTAAGTTGCCACTGGTCACAAGGGACCCCCATCCTCTCATATTCTGCCCTCAGATCAATCAGCTGCCAGCCCTCCTCCCTCTGCTGGTCATTCTGTTTGGGGTTGTAGGAGAACGCATAGAGCTCCTCATAACACACTATATAAACAGAAGGTAAATATTATCATCATTATTTACAAGGTCAACAATAAAAATAGGCTCTTATGAAGAAATACACAGACCAGGTCGTAATAGACGCAGCAGGGAGCTATAAATGTCATGGCAGTCTCGCTCTCTTGGTAAAACAAAATGAACAATTCTGAAGTTCCGGCACTGGAGGACCAGGGGGCAGCCTGTGGTGGTCAGGGATAACTTCTCCACTGAGGCTATATGGTGATGCAAAATCTGAAAAAGAGGTGTGCAATAAGATATATTAAACTGATAGCATGTATTTGCTTAGAGTTTTCATAGGAACAATTATCGTGCATAAGGTAGACCAGAAAACAATGAGGTGTATATTTAGAAACGCGTCTCACCCAGATCTCTTGTGCAGCTGTGGATGAGTTGGTGGAGCTCTCTACAAAAATCAGGTGTGTTGCCGTCAGGTAAAGTGTGCCATTTGTGGATTTGTTGCTGAAACGATCCATCAGCCGCACCTGCTCCACCTGCACAAACGCACACACAACACAAACAGTTTGGTATTTATCATTTCATTTCAAGTGATATAGTATTTTATATTTATTACTGTAAATATGTGTGGTCATATTTTTAATCTGGCCGCACGTCATTTTTGTATGGCTTTCACACTTGTAAAATTAGCTATAAATGTTTAGTTAACCATTTATCAATGTCACAAGTTAGAACCGGAAAGTGGAAAGTTGAAGTCAGCAGTAAGCACCAGGCTAAATGTTGGGCCGCTAATGTTACATAAAGAAAAAAAACATGTTTTTAAATTACATTAACTTCACAAATCTAAAGTCAGGAAGCATACACATGTTATTTCAGCAAAGTGACTAAATCTATAATTTACTACGACAGTGGTTTTCTTGTTGAGTCAGACATCCCCTTCCTTCTGTGCCCTTCTTCCTTTTGGCCTGTTACGGATATGATGAAAAACAGAAACCTCTCTGTCTACCAGCAACTATGCAAATACATGCAAAAAGTGGCCCTGCAACACGATACAGCAGTAATGTTTTCATGATAGCTGAGTGTCGTCTCAGACACATTCTTTACCTGTATTTGTGGAGGTTCAGTGTGCTTGACAGTGCTGCTATTTTGGCTATTCCATTTTTCAGCTTATATTGTTTTTATGCAGTTCTAATAATGTTATTTCCCAACTGACAAAACACAAACAAGAAAAGCCAGACGGCCAAAGTCATAATTATGAGGCAAGCAACCTTCAGGACATTCAATCTAATCTCTAGGTGTGTGCGCCAGTATTAAATTTAACTTCTACCAATTATGGTCTATTTGTATGTGACCATGATGTTTTATAAAACTCTTTATCTCTTGTTGTGATTAGTATCATACAGTATTCAATATATATCGCCATCAATTTTATATTCTATTAACCACAATGCAATAAAATGTATTTGAGTCATAATGATCTCATTTATTGTCAGACTCGTGCCCACATCAGTCTGTGACAGACGTGACATGGATCAATGCTGTTGTTGACGGAGCACGACACTGTAACATTAGAAAATGGAAATCTAAAGTGCCCTGACCCTGGTAAAGGAAACAAGCAGCTCAATGATGATGCTGCTCATCACGCTCAAGTTTGTTTTGCACACCTGCTAGTCACCACGATGACATCTATTTAAAGATTATAAACCAAATACTGACAGTTGTAATAAAGAGGTTAAAAGAGCCGGTCTATGCCGTGCTAATGTCTGTACCAGCCTGTCCAGCCTACTTGAATTAGCTGCAAATGTTAGCTACCTTTGGCGTTCGGATATGCTCCATTCTCCCAGTCAAAACCGCTGTCACCGGTGACAAAACTTCAAGCGACGCTGTCCAGATAAACGTGTATCATTGATGAAAGATCCTCTGCCTGGACCAGCTCAACTTTGACGAAGGCCGCTGATGTGGGTTTATTGTCAAATTATTTTTTTTTCATTCTCCATCCGCGTTAAGCCCGTGGCAAAAAACATAACACACGCTGTTCCTCGATTTCAAAATAAACACCCCAAGTATTTGTTGAATTTATTATTTTTCTTTCTCTTGCTTTAAGACGGCACCATACTTGTCTCTAAATATCACTCATATTTTACACATTTACATCTAGATTAGAGAAAAAAATAAACAAACAAAATCTGACAGATTTAGTTAACCACATCCGCCCAATCCACGAAAACAGCGCATGCGTGTGGTGTCAGGTGACACACCAGTGCATGCCGGGAGTTGGAGTTGTAAGTGGATTACCCAAAATGCGTTTGGGGAAAACCAGGCGGGCAATAGGAAAAGTAAACCATGCGAAAGCTAGTGCCTTGACGTTGGATTGTTTTATATATTTTACTGTTTTGTGTTGTTTTGAAACATCGGTTCTAGGAATATTTAAGTGTATCTTTAACTAGTTTTAACGGCTCTGATCTGTTTTGAGATAACGTTAGTGCGAACGCGCAGCAATGGCCCGCACGCGCGGATCTCTCCATGCTAACTAGTAACTAGCTCGTTAGCCAAGATGCCGTTTCTCTTCTAGCGTCCTCACGTTTGGCTTAAATGTTCTTCACCACCAGTTATTGAATGTTGAACTATCTTCACAATGTCTGGCTTTAACTTTGGATCGGCAACTTTTGGATCCACGGCCACAGGCGGAGGATTCTCGTTTGGTGCTGCTGCTACTAGGTGAACTACTGTTAACGATACAAGCACATGATATAGATGTTATCGGATGTTTTGAGCGACATAAAAATTCTCTACCCTTTAATATGCGGCTAATACACAAATGCCACGTCCTGTATACATGTTATATTAATATTTGTGTTTGGCTTGGTTGAGTAGATGCATAAGTGTCTAATGGGGGTAAACTAATTGTGTAATTGATATGAGGGGAAACACATTTTAGATTTGTCTTTTTCCCTTACAGTGCACCTGCTGCTAGTTCTACTACCTTTGGGACTGCTTTGGGTACAGCAGCAGCAGCTCCAGCTCCTACAACCAGCACTCCTTCTTTAGGCCTTGGAGGTGGTCTCTTCGGTCAGAAACCTTCTGGAGGATTGTCTTTTAATCCACCCGCAACAAGTAACATTAATTAGAAAATTATATGTTATTTTATTATGTTGCTTGACATTTATTTTCATCAATTAAAAGATTCCAAGTGTGAAATACAAACAGATGTAAACAAAAACAGACAGATTGACTGACATGTATTAATAGTTCATTGTCTCTATCACTGAAACACATTTTTGTCTACAGGTACCACGGCCACGACAGCTGTTGGTACTGGCTTTAGCCTTGTCTTCAACAAGCCGACCGCCTCAGCCACCCCGTTCTCCCTCACCACCCCTGCCACCACTTCTACGGCGGCTCCAGCTGGAGCGGGTCTGTCGTTTAGCTCCATCCTGACCTCCACCGCTCCACAGCAGCCCGCAGCCACAGGCTTCAGCTTTGGCGCAACCGCCACCACTGCAGCTGCAACAGTCCCATCAATCACGAGTAGTTTATTCTCAAATCCAGCCTCAACAGGTGAGTTTATAATTGGAATCACAAAGATGGCAGATTTTAAAGATGGCCATTATTTTTATTATTCAATTATCTTCTTTTCTTTTTCTTTGCTGTAGGATTGGGACAGACCACATTGGGAGGACAAGGACTAATCCTAGGTTCACTTTTAACTACCTCCACAGCAGCTCCAGCAGCACCTGCTCCAAGTATAGGCCTTGGTGGGGTTGACTTCAGCACTTCATCAGAAAATAAGAATGACACATCCTCTGGAGTCAATGCACAGTATGTCTACAGGAAAAAACTAAATTTTGCCTGTTCCATAAACTTGTTAAAATCTCATGTCTGTTTCTCAGGGACAGTAAAGCTTTAAAAGATGAGAATCTGCCCCCACTTATTTGTCAGGATGTTGAGAATTTTCAGTAAGTATTACGAGTAATTGGTGTTTATTAGATTTACCCCAAAGCCCCAAAACAGGTAGAGCTTCCAAACGTGTATTTTGTGCATTTGTTTTTTTAGGAAATTCGTAAAAGAACAAAAACAAGTTCAGGAAGACATCAGTCGAATGTCCTCCAAAGCCATTACTAAAGTCCAGGATGACATAAAGAGCCTTAAACAGCTCCTCTCTGTCAGCTCCAGTGGTCTTCAGCGCCAGGCTTTGGCCATTGACAAGTTAAAATTAGAAACGGCACAGGTAAAGGCCAATGTCACACATATATTATTGTAAGTTACTGTTTCCTAATCCTTTCTTCTGGCCTTTTTTGAAGGAGTTGAAGAATGCTGACATAGCGCTACGCACACAAAAAACTCCACCTGGACTTCAACATGAAAACACTGCTCCATCTGAGTGAGTGGCCTACCACAAAAATGATACTTTCACAGTAGTACACTCTAACCAAATACAATTTACGTTGTTTTCTTTTTCAGTTATTTCCGTTGCCTGGTTGAACAGTTTGAGGTACAGTTGCAGCAGTATCGACAACAAATAGAAGAGTTGGAAAATCATTTGACGACACAAGGCAGTGGTTCTCACATTACACCCCAGGGTAAAGAGATGAGAAATAAATAAAAAATAAAGTCTTTTTGTATGTCACTAATAGGCACGTTTGTATATATGATTTTTTTTTTCTTTTTTTTTGCAGACTTGACCCTAGCTATGCAAAAATTATATCAGACTTTTGTTGCACAGGCTGCCCAACTCCAAAATGTCCATGAAAATGTGAAGGTCAGTCTCCCCTCTGCCCATTACCTGTTGTCCCATGGGGTTTCTAAAAGTGATTTTGTTATAGGTCTTAAAGCATCAGTATCTTTCCTACCGACGGGCTTTCCTGGAAGACTCCACTGATGTTTTTGAGTCCAAACGTGCATCCAACAGGAAGTGGCAGAACGCTCCACGAGTGACCACAGGCCCCGCCCCTTTCTCCAGTGTCCCCAACGCCGCAGCGGTCGCCATGGCCGCCACACTGACGCAGCAACAGCAGCCAACTCCAGGTCTGACTGCCTACAAGTTTTAGAAGTTTGTAACTCTCTAAAACAAAAGTAAAACTAATTAGAAGTTGTTTTTGTTTTTTTTTTAACTAAGCAATAGTGAAGTTTACTCTACTTTTTAGAGTGAAAAAATACAATGAGCATCTCAAATTAAAAGACCAATTTTCATTTCAGTTACAGTGGTAGGTTTTGTAGTTCTTTACAGTTCTTTACAGGGCCAGTTACAGCCTTTCAATCAAACAGTGCAGGGTGCTTTAGAAGGAGAAAGGAGTCTATACTTATTGTATACTTCTACTATACACTCAAAACGCAGACTTCCTAAACTATCATCATACTCTTGGTGCATCTGCCCTTACTGAATGTCAACAGAACATTTCATCCTACATTTGACCAGTTTTAAGCTAAAAGTCATTATGTTTGTTCGGGGATATGAAGATAAATGCTTTATCAAATCTTTTTAGTGCCATCTCATTGAATTTTGGAAATGACTAGTACTTAATGCCATATCAAATTGTATTTTGTTGTAGAAACCACTTGTATTTTTTCAGATCCCCAACAATCAGTTTAAGCAGACTGGAGCTTTTTTTAATAGCTACTTAATAAAACACATGTAAGAATCAAAATGTTCTACAACAAAAAAACAAATTATTTCAATCACCGGGATGCAACATATTAAAATGCATTTTATGCTTCAACTGAAACCATTCACAGCTGCTATGGGCAGAATAGGTTATAAATGTATTTTACTCCAACTTTATTGAAACATGGCAATATCATACAGTTTTTGCTGTTAGTCTTGATGTACTGACAAATTAGGGTACTAACTTCAAGTAACAGTTTTGGATACATTTGTATTTCTAGCAATATTTTAAAGCCTTGTAATATGAAAGGGTAAATTGTTGTAGCATTAACACTACGTTTCCATTCACTCTTAAGTTCAGGCAAGTTATGTTGCGATGACAAAATCGTAAAATACTTGATTTGTTTGTGCCAATAGTTCAAATGTATCAAATCAGTCGGATGTTTTCAGGAGAAATGGCCCTTTGTCTCAATGGGGCTGAACACTTACACCATGTCTGTTGAGTCGTTGAGTGCTAGCTTCATGGTGTAGCGTGCTATTACGAAAATCGTAATATATGCATTTATTCATGTGCCTAACAAAGGCGCTGAGTGCCAAAAGGCTGTTTTATTAAAGTGGAAACAAATCAGTTCAATTTTTTTTTTTTTTTTTTGTAGTGCAAAGCTGCTGATAATTAATATCTTCCCACCTCAAATTCATCACTGTAGTTGAGGCCCCACCACTGATGGGGTTTGGCCTTTTTCTTCAGGGCTACTGTCAGTAACAGGGCTGGACGCAGAGACCTTTTGACTATGAAAGGCCTAAATGCTGTTGAAATCTGTAATAGTATTATATCATATTCTAGTGGGACGGTGTCCGCTGTATGGACAAGGATCAAGTAAAACACATACTATAGATTGGCTCGATGTCCATTGAGTCCAGTGTTAATCTCGCTGCTAAGACCAGACCTACGACCTGAAACACGGTGCCAAAAAGGCGAGCCACCTGCTTTGCCATTATTTATTAATATATTTTATAGATTTGTTTTTGAACAAAATTCTTCTTAATTTATTTATCTTAATGTAAAAATGGAAGGTTAAATTAATGCAGTATTACTATGTACTCTTAATCAGATATTCAGTGTTTTCACGTATTCAAAGACTTTCTGGACCATACATATCTGTATTTTCCTTGGAGCACTTTTTTTTTTTTTTATTCAGTCAAGCCCAAAATTATTATAAAATTGGGAAAAATTATTTCAAAATTTGTCAGGGGTAATGAAACAAAAACAAAAAAATAAAATGACAAGCACAGCTTTTGGACCTGAAATAAATGTACAATACAATATTTGTGCAGTTACTCCTCTGGAACACTTGACTGTTTTAATGTTTCTAATGTTTTAGAAGCTCAAAGGGTACAGAGTATTATTTCACCTTCTGTAGGGCTTTCACTACACTGGAACAGTGTTATCACTAATCACTTTACTATGGGCCACACAACTGAAGTGCTATAAGTGCCAAGAAATGTTATCACCCTTTGTCAATGATTGTACATGACTGTGGGCAACCTGCTCACTTCTAACTAAACTGGAGTGCTTTTATTGTAGTGAGTGTGTTTGAACTTATATAACCAATGCCTGTTAACCAAGTATTTCATATTTAATATGGTGTGCCTTTTAAGCAATATTCAGTAATTGTGTGATGCATTCTTTGGCGAATGCTAGTTCATTCACTCAAAGAAATGAGAAACTTGTCAAAAAAGTAGCTTTCCTTTGTGTGATTGTATATGTTTTATGTAAGTGGTATTGCCTATTCAATTGACAATAAATTAATTTTGAACAAATATACTTTGTCCTTGTGTCATTGAAATTGAATAATGACAGCAAGAAGAAAGTTTAGCTGAAGACAAGTTTCTGAGTGAGTGAACTAGCATGATTTTAAACTGTAAAAACTGGGATCTCTCCAGAAATATACACACACATACATACAGTATACCAAGCCCTTTCAAGATTATTTACAGTTTTTCATTGAGAGGAGTAAAGCAAACTCTTTTGTGCCTTAGGAACCCAGGCCACGTTGGGGGCAGGGTTTGGAAACCCCTTTGCCTCAGCAGTGGGCACTAATCTGGGCTCCTCCACCCTGGGAGGTATAACTACACTTTTCTGTGACTTAAGCCCTTTCCCTCATTCTGTGGTTTTGCTTTTTGGGGAAGTCTTTATTTTCTCTTGCTAGAAATAGTTAAGATAGGAGTTAAAGGCAGTATGTGATGACTAGAACGCTGCTGCTTTCCTGTCACTGTTCACACCATGTCCCTGTTTAGTATGCACTGCAATAGTATCTATAACAGAGTTCAGGGTGGATAATGAGTGTTTAGAGCAGACTGTGGTGATGTGGTTGGTCTGTGATCCCTTCAGCTTTGCCTCTCTGTGCCTTGTAATGCTTTGTTTTGTGAACCTTTGTTTGATGCTTTTTGTGGTGGCGTGGTATTGGTTGATGCAGATTAAATATTAAGCTTATTTTCCTTTAAGCACAAACGGTCTAAACCCTGTCTCGCTCTCATTCACAGGTTTTGGTGGTGGGCCAGGATTTGGTGGGGTGGGGTCTGGGGGCTCTTCTTTTTCCTTCTCGGCCAGTAAACCCACAGGAGGCAGTCTGAGTGCAGGTACACCTTAATGTGTCTCTGGCATTCACCTCATCTTAGACTCCTCCTTAGTGATGCTTCTTTGCAAGTTTTTAGTTGTTGCTAACTTTAAGACGGGAAGTAAGTTAGTACAGCTGTAGAAAAGACATCATGTTTTTGTTTACTTACAGAATCTTGTATTTTCTGGTGTTAATTTGTGTACCGTTCTTCCCTCTGTAGGTTTTGGCAGCAGCAGCACAGGCTTTAACTTCAGTAACCCTGGTCTCAACCCGTCCGCGGGCCTGACATTTGGTGTGTCCAACCAACCTGCCACCGCCTTTGGCACAGCCGCACCTACGCTCCAGCTCAAGAAACCTCCTCCTGGAAATAAAAGGGGCAAGAGATAGAAACCAGAAGTCTAGTCCTTTGAGTAACCAGCTTCGCCTTGGATCATTGTGGCTAAAGCTCGACTTGCCAAAGCATTTTAAAGTCCCATATTACACTATTTCAGATCAATGTTATAATGTTGTTTCCTCATCAAAAACAGACCTGGAGTTGTGTTTTGTTTCATTCACACATGTTTAACTCACAAATCCTGCATATTTAGGCCATGTTCTTCTCTGAAACAGGAAACACTCTGTTCCACCTTGTGATGTCATGTGGTAATACGGAAGTGCTCCACATACAGGAAGTGCTCCACTGTGTTTTTAAACTCCACACACCTTTACTAGAATCAGTTGGATGATTTCAGCCTTGGAATTGCCTTTGAACAAAAGGTAAAAGGAGCTGTTAACTTGAAAACTATTGCTTCATGACATCACAAGGTGGAACAGAGCATTGTGAGCTTTG
This sequence comes from Periophthalmodon schlosseri, assembly GCA_000787095.1. Lineage (NCBI taxonomy): Eukaryota > Metazoa > Chordata > Actinopteri > Gobiiformes > Gobiidae > Periophthalmodon > Periophthalmodon schlosseri. The sequence continues at coordinate 6,581 of KN485221.1, read as the reverse complement.
GAGATGTAGACTGATGTAGATAAACGGTTACTCAAATATGTGTGAATGAAACAAAACCCATCTCCAGGTATGTTTTTGATGAGGTAACAACATTGTAACATGGCTTTAAGCTCAAATTAATCCATTTTGTGTAATATGGGAGCTTTAATAACTTTATAACATGGCAAAGTTACAATGTTTTAAAGAAGTCATGGCATCTCATCGGATGAGTTTGGACCCACTAAGACATTATAGAAATTGGGTTCAAGAATATTCAATCAACAAAAAAACATAAATTTGTCTTAAAAGATCCCCTTCATATTTGACATTTCTATAAAACATCTTTTATCAATTTACTGGAAATAACATTTTGACAGGATAATAAAAAGCCATTTGGTTCAAATGTTACATAACTGATATGGTAAATGATATACACAAGCGAAGTGGGCCATGCAGATTATTCTATTTTGTACCAATTCCCCAAAGTGTCTTGAATCTAAACTTGTCAGAGTTTTTGTCCAGGAAAAGGTTCTGTTTAAGGGAATAAATGCTGATGAAATGGTCTGTGGCTCTGAGGAGCATGTCTTACCCCAGGTTGTCATTGAAACTTGTTGATGGTGGGTTTAGGGGAAGCAAACATTTTTATTTTTGTTACTAAAATAGAAGTGACCAGGGGTGGGTAAAACACACAGAAAGTAGTCCAAATAATCTATGTAAGTTTCTTCATAACTGAATTGTTTTTGTCCCTTAATGTTGTCCATGTGTACTTGAGTAAATGTCTCACAGCTCTAACTAGATGTTCAGTAAAATCTCAAAGGGATTTCCTCAAGATTCAACTTGCTCTAATTTTACAAATATCAGATCAACTTTGCACTTCCCAGTGTATGTAAATGAGGTTGCTTGTGTGCACTGCACAGTAGGTCTATGGTGTGTCTGTCATGTTTCTTTTGACCATTTATTGTGGTCGAGGATCAATCGCTTTTTTTCTTAAAATGTATTTTTCAGTTATCAACAGCCTGCTGGTTGTTGTCGTCCTATTTTGTAACTGCAGCAAACATGTTTGTGTGTTAATAAAGTCTGTGGTTTTGCCTCTTAAATGAACAGAATGTAGGATTTTGATTATATATTTCATAAATATGACCTATTTGTGTCCCCAGACATGAGGTCGCCATGTTCAAATCCAATGTGCTCTTACTGGTAATAGTAGTGCACAGCCCTGGTCATTGGGGGCGCTAGAGAGTTAGATTTTTGGTGGCTGTGAAGAAGAACTCGGTTGCCAGGCGACGGAGCGGGAGGTTGTAAACAAAAGTCGCGTATTTAACTAATGCACCTGTTTTCTCCGGTAAAATAACAGTTTATATATATTATTTGTTAGGTTTAAATGTATCTGGCGTAGTTGGTGTTATTCTTTGTTTCATTATGTTTTAGCCATGCCTCTTCCAGACACAATGTATTGTTCCCAGCAAATCAACGTCCCTCCAGATCTGGCAGATGTCCTGAAACACTTCACCAAAGCAGCCATCAAGACTCAGCCTAAGGACATTCTGGTCTGGTCTGCAGCGTGAGTGTCCACCTCAACCGCACTGTTCGTCTGAGCAGTGAGATAATGTTACTCTGAGCAGCAGTCGGTACTTTACACGTTACACTTGACTTTTAACCATGATGCAAATTACATATTTTGATCATTAATTAAAGCTAATGGATGAAGAAGGTCAGAATCTTCCGGTTTTGTGCAGGTGATGTCATTGCCTTTGACTTGCCCCGTTGTTTTGAACAGATACTTTGCTGCTCTGTCTAAAGGAGAGGCTCTGCCGGTCAAGGACAGACTGGAATTGAATGTGGCCACTCAGAAAACAGACACTGGACTCACACAGGGTTTACTTAAGACTTTACACAGACAGGTATGCAGCCGTGTCTTTGTAAACTCATGTGTTGTCCCCTGTGTTTTTACACCTAACTCTAGTTATTTGTATCCCTCTACAACACACTACACGCACGTGTCAGCTGGGCTCCAGCGCAACCTGCTCCATGAAGGATCTCCAAGACAAATGGAAGGGTCTGTGTCTGCCCATGGACAAGCTGCAGGCCCTACTGTCCCTGGGCAACTTCAGCTCAGATATCGTCTGGATGGAGTTTTTTGCTTTGGGTTGCAGTGCTCTGGGCGCGGTAAGTTTTCTATGTTCACACAAATCAAGATTTGAAATAGAAAAAATAGAATACAACATGTTCTAATTTTTCTATTTCTGTCAAAAGCAATGAGCAATACATACATTTAATCTGATGCTGTGCTGGGCAAAGCCTACTTCATTCATCTACAAGAGGTCAGCTCCTCCACTGCTGCACGAAGCTGGTTCATGCTGCACATGGCCACATGGGGGCAGTCATGTTCTTAGTCTGGGACATCTTTTTTTTTTTCACCTTTCCTTTTAGTTCTCATAGGATCTGACTTTCAAATCAATTGTGAAATTTGTTCTATTTTCAGATCACATTTAATAACAAGTCTCAGATCAAAGTGCTTCACAGATTAGGATTAGAACAGCCATGTCATTTTATTATTACATTTAATTTAGTGACAATGTACGGAAATGGAGGATGTTTCTCTTTATTTTCTTGGAATGCAGACGCTGATGTCTTCCCTGAAAATTGCTTGTGAGATTCTGACTGAGGATGAAGAAGGGGGCCCTGCCCGGATCCCCTTCAGTATCTTTGTGCCACTCTACACCTACCTGGCTGGAATAGACGGAGACTTAACAAAAGAACAAATAGACAACCTTCTTAAAAGTCTCCAGCCTGTAGTGTGAGTACCATTTTATTCATAACTGCCATGTTATTCTAAATATTGAAGCTGGTATTTTTTAGATAAGAACCTTTTATATTCTAAAAATATCCCCCCTCATCTCCTTTAAAATGTATAGCCCCATTGGATGTTGGATGCTCACTGAAACTAAGGATGCACCGATGTCATACTGGTATCGGATATCGCGCCGATACTGAAAAATTTGCCAAAACATATACTGGCTTCCAAATATCTGTTCAGTCGATATCCTGGTTGGACACAGAAATTGATGTAACAAGACAATTTACCGGTTGTAGTCGGCCTAGATTTATTCAAAGTTGATCTGTAGTTACTCCAGGGAAAAATAACAGTTGCATAACACATTTGGAGCAGTTTTGTCTTATTTATGTCTGGCATCTGCTGATACCAGGGATCGAAATCAGTATCGGAACTGAAAAAGCTGGATTGCTGCATCCCTAAATGAAACACAGCATTAGATGAAGTGACATGAAACATCTTTATATAATAACAAAAAATATTAACATTGTTTAAAAGCACCATCATTAAAGCAAAGCAAACAGACCGACCTCCCATTCTGAGACTTCTGAATACATGTAGTACTTTTCACATGAGTTTTCAAATCCTTATGGCCCGGGATGCTGTAGTTGCGTATATATTGTGTCCCACTGTGTAGTGTTTTGAACTGATGATTTATGAACGTCTCTATCTGACAGTGACAAGCAAGATGGCACGATTCAGGTCTCCAACTTCTACCTTTTACCTACCGCCAGGAAGTGAGGCTAGGACAGAAGGATAGCAGTGAAAAAAGCCTAATAAACAGTTTACAGATGTGTTCAAATATAACTGTTATGATTTTTCCAGTGCAGCTGAAGGCCTTAATTGCTTAGGACGCCGCGGTTGTTGTTTATCTTTGTCAGTTTGACGGACTGGCTGTTTTGAGGCAGGTTGCAATCTTTAATGAGCAGCAAGAGAAGCACAAAGCGGCTCTGACTGTCAGACAGGAGCAGGAGAATGGCTTTTATTGCCTGCTCCTTTCTGCCCGGGTTAGCTAAAGTTCATTTATCATACACACAGCCTATCAGCTCGCAGCCTCTGTGTTTGGCTTCTCTGCTCCTGTATTTATTCAGTCTGGCACATAGAAAGGCAAAACAGAGGAGGGAGGAGGAAGTGTCTTGGTGTATAAGGACACTTTTTTAAATTATTTCTTATATTGCTCTTGGTGAATAGTTAAAACTCATTTTGTTTTGTTCAAGGCGCACAATGTTCTATGTGTGAGTGTCTTGGTTTGCTCGTTAGTTAAACAGCACAGCTCTAAATGCAGAATCCCTATTGCACCATTTTCTACTTATTAAGGCCATAGACAGAGTCCATCCTGCAGCAGACTCTTAGGCAGGGCTTAATAAGACACTCACTGACAGAATAACAATATTTGTACTGTTGTCACCATTGATACTTTTGCTGCTGATGTCATTCACTGGGGGTGTCAAGTTAACTGGAGGCACTGGTCTGTCTGAAGCTCTGTTACTCAAGTTAGACTTTAATCTGAGCTTTGTTTTAACACAAGACCAGAAAGAGCAGACCGAGCTGGAACTATTACAGCTGAGATGATTTGTGCTCTTAAACAAGTCTCTCGCACATAAAATTACAGTCAAAAGTTAGCTAGCATGAGCTAACAGTTTTTCAGTTGGTCTCTCTCACTTTTTGTTGAAAATCAAACTCTTAAACAGGACCATAAACGCTTGTATTGATCACAGGCTCCAGAAAATGGTTTTAATCCATTTTGTATTTTTTTGTTTTCGTAAAACTTTTTTGGCAGTGTTTGCTAATGTGTGCACTGTGTCTCCATAGTAACTGCAGAACATTCTACCATAGACATACATATAGTCCCAGCATGAGGTCACTGCAAAGTATCAATACTAAATTTTAACATTTGAGCCGTTGATTGTGATGTCACTATGATGGACTCCATACTCTGTACTTTTTTGGATACCTTCATAAAAAAAGCTCTTTTTAAACAATAGAGTGTCATCTTCAAAAAAAAAAATAATAGTGCTTTCTCGGTGTTACCATGTGGATAATACGAGCTCTGATAAACCTACATACGGTATATGACATTTAGAATGACCCATGATAATTGACCCAAGCTCGTATGTCCACATAGTGACATAAAGTATAAGATAAAATTGACCAACAGTATTAAAACTTCCATATTTTCTGGAGTATAAGTCGCACCAGCCAAAAAATGCATAATAATGAAGAAAAAAACATATATTTCACGTATAAATCGCATCTGAGTATAAGTTGCACCCCCGAACTATGAAAAAAAGTGCGACTTATAGTCCGAAAAATACGGTACACCGACTCAAGTTTAAAGCATTTTAACATTTTAAAACAAGAACTCTCAAAACAAGATAACTATTTTAATAAATACGAATGCAACTTTAGTTTAGACAACTGGCCGATTGTTTTGGGGTGGAAGGCTTCACTTCGCCAAACCGTTCCTCCAGGATCACAGCAGTGGTAAAAGTCCGGGGGACAGTACAGATACATTTCCTGATAGTGTGATAACTTTAGGCTCTCCACCCAAATGACACAGAGGAGGAAGAATTATGTAAGGCCTTAAACCTGGAGTGAGTCCCCCTACACTGCAAAACAAGTTAAACAGTTCAGCATGTTACAAACCCATGCTGCCGTTAACCCACACTCCACACCAGCTTCTTTTAGGATATTTGGGACTTTTTTTGGTTTACTTTACTCCAATTACTGTAAAGTTCATACACAAAGTAACTCAAGGTGCTTTACACAACACTAAGGATACGTGTATGTCACAGTGCAGTACTTCCAAACATGGGGGATAACGGAGGCTTGTTCACATGATAATTGTTAGTATACTAAATAGTTTTTTACAACACTAAGGATACGTGTATGTCACAGTGCAGTACTTCCAAACATGGGGGATAACGGAGGCTTGTTCACATGATAATTGTTATATTATTGTATATTAAAGAGTTTTTTTACTGAATTTCAGTCACTAAATTGTATGTGGATACTTTAAGGGAATATGTAAAAATGGGATTATCCAGGTACAAAGTAGTAGCTGTTTTGTTTGGGTCACTTCTATGTCCAGATACACGGTGATAGACTAAAAGATTTATGCGTATTTAGGTGTAAACCACTGCACACTAGGTTAAGATAAACTCTAGGCAGTTGATTTGTTTTGGAAGAAAAATGTGTGAATCTGGAAATTGATTATATTGGTCATAAACACTTAAGCAAGACACAAAATACACAGCTTCATCAACTGTGTTTACATTGCATCGAATGAGAAAAAAAACATTGCGAGTTTTCCTGCAGCAGTGGAAAAAGAGTCTCTCACTGCATAGTTAAATATATAGATTATAATGTTATCTTTAATAAGCCGAAGTCTAGACTATATTCTTGTGCGCTCTGTGTTTAATCGAGTGTCAGGCGTCTGCAGCTCACAGTCCTTATGGAGTATTTAAACATATTTATAGGTCTGAGGGCTTCAGCTGAGCACATGTTTGGATAACTTTCTGCTCGTTGTCACTTTGATTTAGTTTGAAGAGTGATGTCATCGTAAAGGCCTGGCTCTGGTCTTGACCTTGTTGTGCAACCTCTGCTGCTTCTCCAAACTGTCCGTAACCTCAGATCTCCAGGGCAATGACAAATGTGGCAGCGCAGTGTGAAGGAGACAGGAGCAGACAGACAGGCCCCAGTTTAGGCTCTTCATCTGTGAGTCCGCTGTCATCTCGTGCCAGGGTGAGGACGGGAGGCGGGGAGCAAG